>CABHPH010125750.1:0-25167 GCA_902168325.1 Peromyscus nudipes
AAAAAAAAAAAAAAATCATCTTACCTTTTTATTGCAAAATAAAACAGAAATATAGAAAAATTATTTTTAAAAAACAGCCAAGTGAATTAGTAAAAGACAAACAACCTTGGAAAGATTTACCCAAGTCAAGGACTTTGTTTAGCAGCTGCAGCCGTATGTGATGTACAGCTCCTATCCTTACCTAAGATAGGAAAGAACCAGACTATTCAGACTTAAGAAAACAAAGGGAAGTAAAGCTGCAGAAGCAGTGGGAAGAGCTCTTCCGGCCAGACTCTTGGAGTTGCTATGGCTGCCAGCTGCTAACACCTGGGGGAAAGTCAGAGCAGTAGGACCATCATGAATGGAACGCTCAATATAAATCCAGTATCCTTTTAAAAAATTAATTAAAATGCAGGATATAACTTCCAAGAGAGAAAATGTGATTGTGGCAGGAATACTTACAAACAAGTCAGCATTTATGCTTTTCAGGTCTTCATTTTACATGGTTTTATGTCATACTGCCTAGTGAAATTAAACTGCCTTAATGTGCTATGTTATCATCTAATAATGAAACTTTTGCTAGAGTGCTAATGAAGTAAATAAATTAAGCTGAACTTTTAGCTCTATGTCATCAAGTATCAATTGTTTAACCACAATTATAGATTGCCTGGGTGCCCTAACATAAATGTCATCCTCGTGTGTGATAACTCACAAGCATATGGGTCTTGTTCTATGGATCAATTGTCAGCTCCATGTCTGAGCACTGGAATCCTTCAAAGGATGATTCTGAAAAATGGTAAACAGTAGCCTTGTGCTGATATCCAGGTTTGCAACACCAGGCATGGTAACAAGACTGAATCATTCTAAAATTATTATACGTCCTTGCCTAATGCCATTCAGCTTGAAAAACAGACCTTGCGCAGCCTTAATGAGGCTTGTGAGTCTTGCTCTTTCGTGATAAAATTGTTAGGAAGTGCTAGTAAAGTTTCTTGGGCAGGCTATAATGCACTTCAAATAAAACAGCTCTGGGTTACGCCACCTTGTCTACAAGACAACAGAAGCACTTAACCACAGATACTGAGTACTGACCTGGGTTCCACTCACTGTCAAGTGACTTACTGAAGTCACTTAGAATGAACAGGGGGTGAAATATGTTTATGACACTACTGTTGGATCTTGACCACAAAATTCCTGTCCTGAAGTAAGAGTTCTCATCATCCCATTGTATCTGAAGCTGGAAGACCTGTTAGGCAATGAATATGTAACAATGCTAGGAACTGATTTCCACTCCTTCATGCCAAGAAGCCTGTTCTACAGGGAGCTTCCAAGGCAAACACCTATGGGAGAGAGCGCACCGACTGAATAAGACCAACTTTGGGTTAGAATCCATGCCATATCATACTTATGGTATACAGACAGGATAATCTTGAGTAACCATCCTCGTTAACACATTCGCTGAGCTTATTCATCTTAAGACATAGGAGGGCAACAGTGCTTTACTGTATGAGCCAAGATTCTTCTGATTAAAACTGACAGGAACCCAAATCACCCCCATATAAAAGAAAACGGTCACTTAATACAAAACTGTGAAATTACATCAAAGACTCCAAAATAAAGCGTGGTTGGGAGTGAGACCCAACAGAACTCCTCAAACATTCAATAGTAAAAACTAAAGCCTCACCACTGACAGCACCACATCTCCCTCAAGAGCAGCCTGTCCCCTCTGCTTCTCATCACGAAGGCTGCCTTCATTCCCTCAGAGCACATGCTGTCCCGCAGGGAAGCCACCAAGCCAGTGTGCCTCCTGAGCCCTTGTAATGACCCCACTGAACAGAGGTGTGGCAAAACATTTCAAAACCTGACTATAAAAACCCTACATATGCACATCATTGTTTTTAGTGCACGCTTTAACATTTTGAAAGTATCTAATACACTAAAGAGAGCAGTAAAACTAGCTCAGCCGTTTCCTTGCACCTTTTTTCATGTGGCCACTTGAAATTGTTGAAGCACATTCAGCAGCTTGTATTTTATTCTACTATACCGTGTGTCAAGATGTTGTTCCTATACGAGGAACATAGCTGTGTACAGTCCTAGACCAAATTTCTCCAGCATAAAAACATCTTAGTGAAGAAGAAGATTTTTTTTCCCTTCCTAGTTTAGTTTCCAAATGTACTAGAAAGAATTCTGACTGGTCACGCTGAAGTCACCTAACCTCTGACTGATCATGCTGAGGTCACCTAACCTCTGCTAGATATTAAGGAAACTTAGCTGGTCAGTCCTACTAGAGGTGTAGGAATGGGAGAGAATGCATGGGCATAAAGTACGAGCAGCAATGTCTGTCTGTCTGTTTTCCAGTTCTGAGTTCATCCCATGGCCTCACACATGTGAGGTGAATATTCTTCTACTCATGTCTACATCTCCAACCCGGGACATGAGACACTACCACACGAGGAAGGGAAGAGAGACACAAGGCAGATAGATACGAACGTGCCACAGGGATATGCAGCATGGCTCCGTCTAACAGTGGTGAGATTCTGACCAAAGTCCCTCTCTAAACGCTAGCAATGACATTAAAGCACACACCCCTTGAATGAATAGATTGCTCTGAGTCATGACTCAGAACAGCAGGCACCAGATACCCAAGAGATAAGCACTCCAGATTTCTACACTTGAATACTCAATCAAATGTGCCTAATCCAAGGATACTTCTGCTAAGCCCTAGAGACTGGCTGCTCATGAGGAGGACTGATTTCAAAGAGCAATTCATGAAGATGCCAGCTTTACTCTAC
The DNA here is from genome assembly GCA_902168325.1 of Peromyscus nudipes. Classification (NCBI taxonomy): domain Eukaryota; kingdom Metazoa; phylum Chordata; class Mammalia; order Rodentia; family Cricetidae; genus Peromyscus; species Peromyscus nudipes. Next base: position 2,769 of record CABHPH010125750.1, read on the forward strand.
ATTGGTACAAGTTAGCAACACTGAAACCTTCTGGCCTAAGTACTATCATTATTAAGCATGTAACAAGTCTGAAAATATTTAGATTTTGCACTGAGTCCACTAAAATACACAGGTAAAGGTCCACAGCAGTAGTTCTCAAACTGCTCAGAAGTCGCCTTCACATGGATTGAAAATCCCAAAGAGTTCTTATTTAGGTGTTATCGGGTTGCTATATACTTTTTTTGGTTTTGTTTCATGGTGGCTTTTAATTTGTTTGATTGATTATTTGTTTGTTTGTTTTTAGACAGGGTCTCACTAAGTAACCCTGACTGGTCTAGAACTCACTATGAAGACCAAGCTACCCTGGAAATCACAGAATGTACCTGCCTCTGCCTCTGCCTCTCAAGTGCTGGTAGGTGCCATCACTCTTGGCTACTAAGAACTAACTTTTTGACATATACTACATTCAAAATTTAAACTGAATTTAAAAGAAAACAGAAGCCTTATGGAGTTTTATTGTGCTTTCTTCTAGAACAGTGGTTCTCAATATGTGAGCCACAAACCCAATAGGGGTTGCATATCAGATATTTACAATATGATTCACAACAGTAGAAAAGTGACAGTTATGAAGCAGCAATGAAATAATTGTATGGTCGGGGGTCAGCACATGAGGAACTGTATTAAAGGGTCACAGCATTAGGAAGATTGAGAACCACTGTTCTAGAAGATTTAAAGTTTTAGATTCAAGTTCCTTATCATTATTATTTTATAGATATTTGACTATTTCAGTATCATTTTATTCAAAAGATTATTTTTTCATCTCTGAACTAACTTTGCACTGCTGTGGGATGTCAAATTGCTCTGATTGGTCAATAAATAAAACACTGATTGGTCAGTGGCCAGGCAGGAAGTACAGGCAGGACTAACAGAGAGGAGAATTAAGAGAACAGGAAGGTGGAAGGAGACACTGCCAGCTGCCGCCATGACAAGCTGCATGTGAAGATGCCGGTAAGCCACCAGCCACGTGGCAAGGTATAGACTTATAGAAATGGGTTAATTTAAGATATAAGGACAGTTAGCAAGAAGCCTGCCACGGCCATACAGTTTGTAAGCAATATAAGTCTCTGTGTTTACTTGGTTGGGTCTGAGCGGCTGTGGGACTGGCGAGTAACAGAGATTTGTCCTGACTGTGGGCCAGGCAGGAAAACTCTAGCTACATTGCACTTTGTCAAAAATCAGTGGTAAATATAGGTCTATTATTAATATTTCATTTTGTCCCATTTCTTTATGTTGGTCATCTGGATTACTATAGGTTGGTAGTAAGTCTTTTTTTTTTTTTATGGCAAACCAACCCTTACTAAGTAATCAAATATGTGAAATGTTGTAGTCAGGGTATTATCACTCTAGCTAGGCATTTCAGAAGTATATGAGGATGTCCTTACTGATAAAATGGAAAAATGCAGTGAGTTCTGGCAATTACCAGAAGGGCATCAGAATGCTGACAATATAAAAATAGCAGTAAAGCCACGAGTGGATGCCACCTGATGTGTGCTACAAGCCTTTGTTGAAATATATAATCAAGGACTTGGAGTAGAGAATGCAAAAAAAAAAAATCTACTCATCAAATCTATGTGCTACCATGCTAAGAGGAAAACTGAAAACCTGACCCAGAATTCAACCCCGACCACAAGAAAAGATGTACACACACATAAGCAACAGCAAGTAGGCGTTCCATGACCTCCAGTCAAAATATGGCATAAGCCAATATACATACTGATGAAGCCTTAATCTGTAACAACAGATCAAGAGATGACAGTGTCATTGTCTCTGTATGGTTTACTATTAGGATTTCGGTGACTGGCTCCAGAGGAATGTTGTATTTCCTTACAGAATACCGCAGCCCAGGTTGTCTGTCTGTTCACCAGTACTTCAATACTCTCCGTTATTTATTATTCATTTTTAAAGCGAGCCCACCGTTACAGGTTCCATACAGCATTTACATACACAGTCATTATGCTTTGTTCCTATCGGTCCCGTGTCCTTCCTCACTCCTTCGCCCACCCTTTGCGGATTCTCTTTTGCCTGAGCAGTCTCCCCATCCCCTTTCTCTTCATATGGAGCAGAACAGGTCTTAAACCAGGGTGTGAGCCTTCCAATGGGGCTTTTCTTTTTCAGAGTTGTGTAAGCTATTCTGGGTCATTGGTATTTCGAAATAGACTTCAGACTCTGGTTGTCAATTTCTACAAAGACTGCCTGCTAAAATTCTGACTTGCTAGGATTGTGTTAGATCTATCTAACAATTTAGGGAGAACTGATGTCTTACAATATTGAGTCTTCTGACCTATAAACATCTGTTTAGCTCTTCTTTAGTTTCTCTCCACAATGTTATACTTTTCAGTATAAAGGTAACTGCTAGACTATCAAGAAAAACTGAAACTGCAGAGTTCTGGGGGAAAGTAGAAGGAACTGGTCATCAGAAATCAAATGGAAAAACAGATTTGGACAAAACACAATGATGCCCTAAAGAGAAACTCTGGCTCATTGTTGTGTGGTTGTTCCCCTTCCACAGAGATGGGAGGAGAGCAAACAATAAGCATTTAAGTAAGAGTATGTGCCAAGCAGAGGGCTATGGGGTTGAAGGACACAGTGTGCAAACCACAATGCTTTAATGTATTGCTCACATGGCACTCACATTGGTACACTCTGCATTCTGTTGTTATTAATTAGTGGTCAAAATGCTAATGTACCAAAAAATCATCTACAAACCATAGCAATGTTTGCATTATGCTGGCATGCTTCCACTGCTTACCATTATGTACGGACTAATTTGTGTCACGAAAACACGCGCTGTGACAGAATAAAGTGGACTTGTGGGATTAGCATTCTCTATGAGACGGGACTGCAGACGGGGCAGCCGATAATCATTTGAGATATGGTACGTTCTGACTGGAACTTTAAAAACAAAAGCCAAGCCAACTATTAAAAAAGAAAATTAAACTGCAAAACAATCAAAGGAAATCACAATGAGAAAACTCACAGCTTGTGAGGATTCTTCAGTTTTCACACGAAAATGCACTGATGTCAGATTACAGTGTGTCACATCTAGATATTTGGGGTGAATTACTGAGTTCTGCACTCGGGGTGGAAGAAAATTAAGAGAGAAAAATGAAGTAACATAATTTTATGTCAATTTAAATGAAATATTTTCTTCAGAGTAATACTTTGAATAAATAATGAATTTAACACATGGAAATGTTCATTAGATAACTAAATAATACCCAAACCATTTCTACTCTGTACTTCCTCCAAGCTCAGAAGTCACATTAGTTAATTTCCTATCACTGTAACAAAATACCTGAGGATGGTGGGGTGCTGCCTAGGTTCCTGTCAACTTGGCACAAGCTAGAGTCATTTGGGAAGAGGGAACCTCGAGTGAGAAAATGCCCCCACCAGACTGGCCTCTGGGCAAGCCTTGTGGGGCATCTTCTTGGTTGATGACTGATGTGGAAGGGTGTAACTCAGTGTGGGCAGTGCCGTCCCTGGCTGGTGGTTCCGGGCGCTATAAGAAAGCAGGCTGAACAGCCATGAAAAGCTTGTCAGTAAGCAGTGTGCCCCATGGCTCCTGCATCAGCTTCCGCCTTGAATTCCTTCCCTGACTTAATACAACTGTAAGATGAAATAAACCCTTTCCGACCTGCACCGCCTGAGGTCATGGTGTTTTATGAAAGCAGTAGAAACCCTAACTAAGACAGGTAGTTAATAATGGTTGCCAATTTGATAGGAACTAGAAACATTTAGGAGAGAAACTTCTGGGTACATCTATGGGAATTTTTCTGGATTATAGTAACTAAGGTAAGGTGGCAATACCCACTCCAAATGATTGTGGGCCACTCTATTACATGGGCCAGGGTCCAGGACTGACTAAAAAGAAGAAAGGGAGCTGAGCAGCAGCAGCCATTGCTCTTTGCTTCCTGACTGCAAATGTGATATGGCCAGCTGCCTCACGGCCCTGCTGCCACACTTCCTCAGCCACAGTGGACTGTATCTTCAGACTGTGAGACAAGGCCACCCCTTGCTTCCTGCCACACTTCCTCAGCCACAGTGGACTGTATCTTCAGACGTGAGACAAGGCCACCCCTTGCCTCCTTAAGCTGCTCCTGCCAGGGACTCTGTCGCAGCGGTAAGAAAAGTAGCTAATACACCAGGGTAACTTAAAGAGAAAATATTAACTTGGGTTTATGATTTTAGAGATTTCCATCCATAATCAATTTCCCCCACTACTTCTGGCCTATAGCAAGACAATACATCACGCTAAGAGCACACTGTAGAATGAAACTACTCACCTCACAAACAAGAAGCAAACCAGAGAAGATGAGGAAGAGAGCAGGGTCCACAGTAGCCTTCCAGGATGGCTTCTAATGACCTAAGGAGCTCCTGCTAGCCACCTTTGGGGATCTGGACCCCAAACATTGAATACATGGGCCTCTCTAAGATATTCAAATTCAAATTTATAAAAGGAAAGTATTAAATGCTGTCTGTTTTACTTCCTTGACGTTCCAAATTATCCTGTGTGGTATGTCTAGTATCTTAATCAGTTTTACTGCTGGAACAAACTACTACATAACTAGATAGCTTAAATCAAGCAGGTTATTTCCTAGGAACTCAGAGACCAGGCAATCCAAGATCAAGGCCATAGCAGATCTGGTTCAAGCACAGATGGGTCTAGATAGCTCTCAGGGGTCTCTTTTAGATAGACTGATGCCTCAACCACTCACACTCCTCCACTCAGATCCATTTATTTACCCATCTACAATGTACCAGATACCTTTGTAAAGAAATACTCCTTTTCAGAATCTAGAAGACGAGCAAACTACTGCCCATGGGCAAAATCCAACCCAAGGCCTGCTTTTGAAAATAAAGTTTTATTGGACCCCAGCCATACTCACTCATTTACATATTGCATGTGACTGCTTTCATACCATGACAGCAGAGTAGTTGTGACAGAAACCATATGGCACATCAGCCTAAAATTCTACTATCGTGCCCTTTAGAGATGGCTGGCCCTCAGCTAGAGAGGCTTCTTCTCCAAGCCTCACTCCTCTCTCCAGAGAAAAGAGGTGTGATAAGGACAGTGAACTAAAAGTCACAGTCCCATACTTAATGAAGAGACAGCTGACATTTCCCAGCAGAGTAAATGTTCAGCCCATCTCACTGTTCCTGCGTGATTGAGTCCCAAATGCAGATTTTGGCTCCAAGTTAGTGAGGATAAATCAGGCTTGTTACTGGAATAAACAGCATGCTTCTTTCATGGCGCTCTCTTCTGGGTACACATTCCTGCTTTTAGAAAAGTATGCACCCTCCTATTTGATTAGACAGAAACTATTTCCCTTGAGATAAGAAGAGGAGCGCTCCCTGTGAATTCATTATTCCCTTTCAAGACCAGACAACCGCTTTGCTTGAAAGCCAGATTGCACAAGAATGAGTTAAAGCAGTCTTTCTAAAGACTACTTCTTACGTGTGACTTTATTGGATCCAAAAAAAGTAAAAGTTCGCAGATTCGGAGGCATCATTTTCCTGTATGGTACACAGGAAAGGCTGTGAGGTCTGCTTTAAGTTTACAGACACTTAGGAGGATGAGAAGGTTTGGGGGGTTGTAATTTCATATAAGAAGTAACTGTAATCAGTAGCACCACCCCAACAAGCTTCTAGGTTTTAAATAAAGGGAATAGTAGGGAGAAATCACTCATTTCCTCCCTGGAAATCTGGTAATGCTAAATGGACTTTCAAGCAGTTCCGAGTTGGAAAGGGCAATGCAGGAATTCATACCCCTCCTCTCAAATCCTAGGGTCATCAAGCAGCCCCATTCTCCTCTGAGACAACAAAATGGAAACCCCTTGACCAAGCCTACGGAAAGGCCAGAGAATGAGAAGTTTCAAAGCTCTATCAACTTATTAAAACCTAATTCTTGACAGCAAGGCACAAGATGTGACTGTTACACATATACTTGCAAAGATGTCGTCATCTTTTTTTCCTAATTCTGTGAAAGAAATGGGTGTTTTCCACTAACATAGCTTTAAACCTTCTAAAGGCAGGCTAGCAGGAAGATTGGCATATTCATGTATACTATGGATTTCAACAATTCCTTTAGAGAAAAGCCTTCACTTTAGATCTCTGGATAGAAGCTACAGAATCCACAGGATGCACAGCCTTCGCCAAGCTTCACGACTCAGGCTCAAAGTCACAGAGGGGAGAACTGAGGCAGGAGAAAACTTAGCAATACTCAAAAACTTACAGGGTCATGACAAGGGAACAAAGCCCTCATCGTGGAATAGTTTGTCTTTACTGCTGACTGACAGACAGTCATGAAACTTCAACACAACAGATAAAGCAAAACTGCCCACAGAAACAGTGTTTTTCCTAAAGACTCTCTCAATCAAGGATGCTAAAAATAAATAAGTTGTGTCTACTCAGGCCCCGAAATGAAAGCCTTCTCTGGGATTATTCTGCATGGGGGCTACTGTTTCAGTGAAGCCTTGTCCAAGCTTCACTTGGACTCTTCAGTTCTGGCTTCCATCTCATTCCCACAATTGGCTTTGTTAAAATGCCGACTGAGTATTTCCTAAGCAGTCACACCATCACTAACACCAAGCCTCTACCCTGGCCACCGAGCTCTCTCCATCCCTGGGCTCCTGGCTAAGTTAGGTGTGCCTTGTCTTTCCATTCACCAGCTGTTCATTCCACAGCATCTGGCCATGCTTTCTTCATGGAGAGTGTTAAAATTTTAGCTCCTGGTTCTGGGCCCCTCTGTCCTTCTACCGATACACAGTTCTCGGCTGGCTCTCCCAAGCTCAGACCTTTGCTTGCTTACTGTTTCAGGCTGAATTTCCTCTTTCAAAATGCCTGCTTTGGCTTCATTATCCCACTTCCCCACATTGACCGCTTAGGGCAGTGGTTCTCAACCTGTGGGTCAAGACCCTCTCACAGGGGTTTTGCATCTGGCATCCTGCATATCAGATATTTACAATTCACAACAGTAGCAAAATTACAGTTATGAAGTAATAACGAAAATAACTTTGTGGTTGGGGTCACCACAACATGAGGAACTGTATTAAAGGGTCACAGCATTAGGAAGGTTGAGAGCCACTGTCTTAGGCCTTTTCTCCTGTTGCCAACTTGAACCACTCTGAGATTCTCATTATTCTTAAATTAGTTCAGCAAATTCCTCAGGAAAACGTTGAAAGAGAACAGGCTCCTGGGCTGGGACGAGAACATCCACCAAGTGGCCCCACTGCTCACAGCCGGGGCAGGATGGTGAGGAAAGCTGTCTGTTTCAGATTCAAAACTCACATCAAGGAGCCATGAGAAGAGCCCCGCACAAGAGAGCAGCTTCTAGAAGGGGCATCCAACAAGGAGCCACCGCTGTCTTCAAGAGGAGTTGAAATAGATGGTGCTAGCAATGCCGAGGAAGAGGGGCCAGCCCAGACACGGGAGGGACGGGGCCAAAGAAATCAAACCCGAAGCTGCTCCGTGCTAACTCAGGATAACAAGGTCTGAAATCATCTGACATCAGGATATTTATGACGCACCTTCCTAGCGTTATTCCTCATTAGTCTTTCTCTCTCTCTCTCTCTTTTTTTTTTTTTTTTTTTGGGTTTTTCAAGACAGGGTTTCTCTGTGTAGCTTTGCCCCTTTCCTGGAACTCACTCTGGAGACCAGGCTGGCCCGGAACTCACAGAGATCCGCCTGCCTCTGCCTCCCGAGTGCTGGGATTAAAGGCGTGCGCCACCACCGCCCAGCCCTCATTAGTCTCTTTTAAGAATTCCTCTTAGAGTCTAGATTACTACGTACTCCCCAAATTGAGTGTGCTCCCCACAGTCATGCACCAACTGGATAAACCTGCCTGCACTGAGGGGTCCCTTGCCTCTTCTCAAGGCCCTGGTCCTAAGTTTTCCTAACCATTCCTATGCATAACAACCTCTACCTTTTTCCAATTTTTATTGTAATTGTCAACCAATATTAATTTATAGATTAATGGGCTTCTCTGTGCTCTTTCCATGACATGATTGCATTTTAAAAGCCAAGTGTGTGTGTGAGTGTGTGTGTGTGTGTGTGTGTGTGTGTGTGTGTGTGTGTGTGTAGGATCCCAGTTGGTACTTGATTATTTCCAATTAATGTTTGTTAATTGTATATGATGTATAACTGTATAACTATATTATGAGGTACTTGAGGACAATGATTAACACTTGAACTTTTAGTGTATGGATGTGCCTATACCTAGTGCCATTTTGAGTCTAAAACAAGACTGAGGTATTGTGCAGAGAATGCACACTAAACCCACACCATACCATTGGGGGGTTCCGCTGTAGAGGTTACGGCAGCATGGGACACTGTGGGACGGACTCTGATATTGACTAGTTCAAAGTTCCTCGTCTTTGGGCCATTACGTCACAGTAAGGTCACTCTTAATAACAAACCGAACATAGAAATCATGGGAAGGGAAAAACAGCTTTTCATTGCCCCTAGGCTATCATAGTCCACAGGTCCTGATCAACACGAAGAGATACTCTTGTTTTGGCCTAACCATGGGTTTGTTTGTTTGTTTGTTTGTTTGTTTGTTTGTTTGTTTGTTTTTCGAGACAGGGTTTCTCTGTGTAGCTCTGGAGCCTTTCCTGGAATTCACTCTGTAGATCAGGCTGGCCTCAAACTCACAGAGATCTACCTGCCTCTGCTTCCCGAGTGCTGGGATTAAAGGCGTGCTCCTCCGCTGCCTGGCCTACCCATGGTTTTTAAAAATATTTATCAGACTAGTGAGATGACACAGTGGTTGAAGGCGCTTGCCAACAAGCCTGGTGACCTGAGTTCAATCCCAGGAACCCACATATTAGGAGAGAATGACTTCTGCAAGTTGTACTCTGACCTCCACACATATGCCTTGACATGAACACAAAGACACACACGCACGTGTGCGCACACACATACACACACACACAATATATATATATATGAGTGAAAATACTTATCTTTGCCATCACTTAAAAGGCAGGCATTTTTCATATTCCAAAACTTAAAAGCCTGAGCTTCTGGGCTCCTTCTACAAACATCTGCATATCTGGCACACCAGGCCCTGCTGTCACGGGGAAACAGTTCGAGCTGAACAGCAGCTGCTGCGCTAGATGAAGCACAGGCCTGCAGGCTCATTACGGTTCCCACCATGTCCCACTCCACGACATCAAGCCACAGCCACTTTTCACAGCACTTTTCTGGCTCCGAGAGCATCTGCTGAGCCAGGTTGGACTGAGAGTAGGCTGGTGGGAAGACCTTAACCTACTAAGCACTGTCAGGCTGAGGAAGCTGCTCCTGCTTCAACCAGACAATCACAGCAGCAGGGACTCTGTAGTGCTGCCTTCCCTATTAGCGAGCCGCTGGAACCGCTGTGTGCGAACAATCTGGGAATTCACTGTAACTCTCTGCCCGTCTAGGACTCCTAAACATATCTCAATAGGCTTCACCTTCATTTCTGCTTTCTGTCTCTACTTGGCAGAGTGAACTGTCTCTCACTGTGCGCCCTGACTGATCAGACAGCCACAGTGGGTGGCTTCGGAAGAAAGATGACCGCCCCGTCTCCTGACAGACGAACGATTTGGCTTTTTTACCCACAATTCATTTTCGTAGTGTCAGGATTCAGATTCCATAGCGGAACGAAATTTCAGCAAGCATTCCATTGGGATGAATAGTCTCACTGTGTCACATAAAATGAAGCCAGTAAGATTACTGCAGAAACCAGAGGTCCACATACTTCAGTCACGATTTTGGCTCTGCTTGTGGCCTGGTCTGGGCTATAGCCTGACCATATCCTGTGGAGGGACACTCCAGAGCTATGTAGACTACATGAACAATGTGACATTTTCTTATACAAGGAAAAGTTGCTGCTGATATTTTTTGCAAGGTTGTGTTTATCATATGCATTATGAGCTAGCTAGTTTCATGTCAACTTGACATAAGCTAGAGTTATCAGAGAGGAGGGAGTCTCAGTTGAGAAAATGTTTCCAGAAGATTGGGTTGTAAGCAGACAAGCCTGTAAGGCATATTCTTAATTAGTAATTGATGGGGGAGGGCCCAGCCCATTGTTGGTGGGGCTACCCCTGACATGGTGGTCCTGGGTTCTATAAGAAAGCAGGCTCAGCAAGCCACGAGGAGCAAGCCAGTAAGCAGTACTCCTCCATGGCCTCTGCATCAGCTCCTGCCTCCAGGTTCCTGCCCTGCTTGGGTTCTGACCTTGGCTTCCCTCAACAGACTATGACTCAGGACACGTAAGCCGAATAAACCCTTTCCGTCTCAAGCTTGATGTTGGTGTTTCATCACAGCCAGAGAAGAGTAAGACACCCTACCAGCAGGAAATAAGTGCTACTTAACCCTCCAGTCCAGTGACACTTGACAGTTCCTATGTATTCCTATACAATATTACTAAAAGATTCCCACCAAGAGGACTTTAACTTCAGGACACTCTGTTGATGGCTCCTTGACTTAAGAAACCAATTCAAATATTCAGACATGTCAACAAACTTCTAACCTCCCTCTAAATTATTGATTTGTAGTTTTTGAGTATTTCTTGTTCAGATGATAAAACTTTAGTATAAAAATTAGAATTTTTTTCTTTTCTCTCATCACAGAGCATGGTTTTTTAGGAAAACAAAAGAAAAAAAGACAGCATGTTCTTTGTATTATATTGTTAAGTTTAGTATTTCACAGAACAAAGAATAAAGATGGGAAGGTAGAAGCCAGTTTTCACTCTAACAAAATTAAGAGCAATGTCTTCTAATGATTAGCTCTCTCCTATGAGAAAGAGACCAGTCATCCCTGCTATCTCTGGGGACTGGTTCCAGGACTCCTCAAGGATGCCACAATCTGCCTGGTGCTTAGGTTCTGGATAGAAAATGATAGTATTTGCATATAACCTATGTGCATCCTCCACAGACTTCAAATATCTAGTACCATGTAAATGTTTTGCAAATAATTGCTATATCATATTATGGGATAATTACAACACACACACACCCAAATTCAGTGGAGGTGCATTTTTTCCCAAATAGTCCATCTTTGCTTGGCTAAATTCATAGATTCAGACACAGAACCTATGGCTCTGCATGGTCAACTCATATAATTACAAAATACTCTTCCTTTGCTTAAGTATTGTGATGAATAATTACACTTTGACCCTCCCAGCTATTCTATGAACCACAATTTCTCCCTACAAATACATCAGGTGGGGTATGGAATTGAGCCCAAAAGGATCATACTTGGAAAGATCAGTCTACTTGATCTGAAGCCTATGAAACAGGGTTAATTTGCTGCTGTATGATATACTACAGAAGCAGAATAATCTTACATTTTTCTCTTTGGTTTCCACGAGTTTGTGCTGAATTTCTACCACCTGACAATGAAGAGCAGTGACTGGAAAATTATGTTTCTACTGACTGAGTTTTTATATAAGTAATTTATCTATCTAAGCCTTTGATTTAGCACAACGAAAAGTAAAATTCAGGGCCTGAAGTTAGGCTTCATTTTAAGAACCTTATCTACTGATAAAGTAAAATCTTATCATTGAATATTCTTAATTGCTCATCCTAACATCAAAGAATCCATTAGTAGGTACACTTGGTATCACTGGTAATAAGAACTTAAGAGTAGATGGTGAGTTACCACAATGCAATGAACCTCACCGCAGCAAATCAGTAGGGTGTTATGGCAAACGCCACGCAGTCTCGGTATTTACAAGTTCTACTTCACCAGCCAACTGCAAGGCCAAGTGGGGTGAACTGCTCTGATCGTGACAAAGTATACCCTAACCCTAGGAGATGAAGGAGTTAACTTTATTTTTATACTGACAGAAACAGTTACAGTCCTAGAAATTAAGTGAGTGTGGTGGTTTGAAGAGTATGGCCCACAAAGACTCATGTGTTTGGATGCTTGGCCTATAGGGAGTAGCACTATTAGGAGGTGTGGCTCTGTTGGAGTAGGTATGGCCTTGTTGGAGGAAGTATGTCACTGTGGAGACAGTCTCAGAGGTCTTATATGCTCAAGTCATGCCCAGTACAGAACACAGTTCACTTCCTGTTGCCTGTGGATCAAGATGTAGAACTCTCAGATCCTTCTCCAGCACCATGTCTGCCTACAGGCTGCCATGCTTCTCGCCATGATGATAATGTACTAAACCTCTGAAACTGTAAACAAGTCCCAATTAAATGGTTTCTTTTACAAGAGTTGTCATGGTCATGGGGTCTTTTCACAGCAACAGAAACCCTAAGACAGTGGGGAATATCCAAATACAAGTAGCATGTCAACGAGTTCCTAATGAATATACATTCTCCAAAGAGCACAGCCAGGGGCTGGAGAGCTGGCTCAGCTGATGAGAGCACTTGCTTCTCTTGAAGACGACTTTGGTTTGATTCCCAGCACTCACATGGTGGTTCACACCCATGCATAACTCCAGTTCCAGGGGATCCAATGCCCTCTTCTGACCTCTATGGGCGCCAGGCACACACGTGGTGTGCAGACATATTTTTACACATAAACTAAACCGTTTTTTTAAAAAAGCATAGCCAAAGGTCCCACAGCTGTGATACAACAGCTCTTAACCCCCCACACGTACTCTGTACTATGTCTGGGACTGGCCTTGTTTGTCTGCCTGTCTGCTGTGCGTGTGCTCTCATTTTATTGTTTTGCTGCGGTTTTGAGTTGCACAGGTTTTTCCTGTTTTGCCCTTTTTGGTCTCCTATTTTGCATAAACTGAAGGTCCAAAAGGACGGCAGTATGGACTCGCAGGTGTTTTACCTATAGCACACAAATTACGTCAGAGTAATTTGAGGAGAAAACCAACACACTTCACCATTTTGACTAATATGTCCCACCTTTCTCTTGTCTGGCTGTTAGGAAAACCAGAAGCAAAACAAAGTGAGACTTGTCAAAATAGAAAACATAGAAACACAGGCACTTACTACTGAAGAGGAGAACACTGGCTATGAACTGCACCTTCAAGGACATGAGCACAGACAGCAGGGATGTCAGTCGAGAAGGCTCTTCAAAGTACAAGACCCGACAAATCAGAGCAAACGCACACTAACTAAATGTGGACTAGTGTGATTATATGGATAACGGACTCGTATATACTGCTGGATTTCATTTTAAATGAGCTGATGGGAGTTTTAACTGGAATAAATGAAGAAGGCCACTGCAGGACACACTTCACAGGTTCCTAAGGAGACTTCCTGCTGTAATAACAGAGTACAGTGATTTCTGGAACCAAATTAATTACACATGGTAATCTTGAATCTAATAAGTCCAGTCCCCACCAAAGGTTCTAGAGAAAACAACAAAGCACTGGCCTCCAGTCTCATCTGAACTTCATAACAGGATACGGAGAGCAAACTAGTCCACTGGAAACTAAAAAGTTGATGAGCCACCAAAGAAAAATCCCATATTTATTTAGAAGAAAGTAAAATAATTTCCCCTCTTGGAGGGAATGAGTACTTAGGTGTGGTAACATATACATTTGATCCCAGCATGCAAGAGGCGAAGGCAGGTAGAATCATCTGAGTTCAAAGCTAGCCTGATCTATACATAGTGACTGCCAGGCCAGCCAGTGTTATGCAATGAGACCCTGTCTCAAAAATCAGAAAAGACTTTTGGGGTGTAGCTTCTTGTACTACCAGAAGAAAAATTTCATGAGGCCCCCCTCAACACTACACAAAAAACTACAGGCAACTGAGGAAAGCTGGGAGCAGGAGAGGTGGCCTTCTCCAGAGAAGAGGACATCCATTAACTGTCTAGTGCCAAACAGTCAGCTATGAGAATACATACATACATACATATATATATACATACATACATACATACATACATACATACAAGTAGCATTATAGGGATTAAACAGGTTACATTTAGGAATATATATGTTTGTATATATACATACAATAACAATTATTTTTAAAAAGACAATAAATTTGAAGGAGAGTGGAGAGGGGCATATGAGAGGGTTTGGAGGAAGAAATGGGAAGGAAAAAATATTGTAATCACATTATAATCACAAAAAGAAAAGAGGCCAGGCGTTGGTGGCGCCCGCCTTTAATCTCAGCAGAGGCAGGCGGATCTCTGTGAGTTCGAGGCCAGTCTGGGCTACCAAGTGAGCTCCAGGAAAGGTGCAAAGCTACACAGAGAAACCTTGTCTCGAAAAACCAAAAAAAAAAAAAAAAAAAAAAAAGAGAAAAGGAAATAAAATGTTATAAAGAAAAAAGCAATAACAACAAAAAGTTCCCTAGTTGGTTGTTTGTTTGTGACATCTCCCTATACAGCCTTTGGCTGACCTGGAACTTGCTATGTAGCCCTGGCTGTTATGGAATCCACTGTGTAGACCAGGCTGACCTTGAACTCACAGAGATCTGCCTGCCTGCCTCCTATGTGCTGGGATTAAAGTCATGTGTCACCACCACCCCAGCTCCCCAGTCTCTTGTACTGTTTCAGTCTATAGTCTAGCAAAACAAACTTCCAACCATTCTCAAGAGTCCTGGCGGTTATTAGCGATTTCTATAATGTGTGGGGAGACTTGTGCATGGGCCCTGTCTCTTCCCTCAACTGCTACAAATACAACCAGCTCTCTGAAAACATCAAATGAAGAAGGCAGAAGTTTTCTAAGATTAGACTGAAATGAAATAAGTACAGGTTGAATCAAGAGCTGAGGGCAGCCAGCCAAATCTTAAATTACAACCCAAATCCTCATCTGAGCTGAACCTGGGCCTCTGTCTTGGCATTATCTTCTCTGTGAAGCATGTACCCTTCCCAAACAGTTGTTCCCGAGGCCTCTATCCCACTTTAGAGAATGCCATATATACTGGTCTAACTAGATTATGAATCTCTGGGACAGCCCAACTTTGAAGGTGCCCAAGGTCAACTGCTGATAAAAAGAAGATGAAATGCCCTGTAGTGAGCATGTTTAATAAGCAGAATGCCTTGGACAAGTTCTATGAGTCTTTCATCCCAGTAAGATTACTAAATAAAAATTATTTTCCTGAGTGTAATTTATTTATACTACTAATATATAATCGTCTTGCACAAAAAAAATCATGCCTAAACAATTTTAAGGTTAGTGCTTTAGCAAAGGAAACAGAATTCCAATGAATTGTCCTGCAGTAAGCATCTTATTAGAATTCATCATCAGAACAAAATGTGAACAAACCAGTTATACAAATATTGAGCTAAATGACTGAAGTTTGATGTATTCTCTTACTGATAACTATAGATTTTTACCTTGAGAAGGTATGTGGGAATGTTGCTGAAATCTACTGGTAACTTCAATAAGAAACGAGCTGAAAATTCACCAGTCTGTAGAAAAAAAAAAAAAGATTAAAATATAAAACAGATTGAGAAGTAACAATTACAACCAAGAAAAAAAAAAAACCTCCACTATTTCAATATGCAGACAACTGTGATTAGGGTTTCCTAACATAGGGCAGAAGAATAAGGCTGGAAAAGTAGAAGAGGATTAAAAGAACTCTTAAAACTATTAAAAGAGCACAGTTTTAACATCAAAAATCTACATTTTAATGCATGATAAAATTTTAAAGTATTGCATTTTTTAAAACTGTGAAAAGAATACATGAATATTATTTTTCAAAAATCTGAAACAGGAAGAGACCAATCTACCCCTCAGATTTGCTTTCCTAAGCACTCACATCACCTCACTGATTCCGTAACTTACCATCATGATGTATACACCAGTTATAGTAGTGTGGAAGTCCATACAAAGACCAAACCCACTCATGTAAAACTAGACATCAATGTAAACCCAGATAAGTTTCTAATCTCTTGAAAGTTCATTAATATTATTATCAACTAAAGTTTTCAGCAATTTCCTCTACAATCTATGTAAGAAAGATACATAGAATTGGAGATTTAAAACAAGCTATAAATAATAACTGTAATTATTAATTGCTCTGTGAGTGTGCGTGCGTGCGTGCGTGTGTGTGTGTGTGTGTGTGTGTGTGTGTGTGTGTGTTTGTATTGACAGGGAACAAATCCAGGGCCTCATGCATGCTAGGTAAGCCTTTTTTCTAAGTAGACTATTCAGGGACCTTGGGGTTCCAAGGCCCCTATGCAAACGCAGCAAAACTAGTGATTGAGCTGGTGGGGCTCTGAGTCATTCACCCTCTCTCACTGCGAGCATGCAGTGTGGCTGGGGATCTTGACACAAGGAATTCCAATACGACATGTTGGGTAAAACAAAGAAAGAAACAGCAACAACAAAAACACAGATGACCTAAAACTACTTTAGACAATGTTTCTCGCTCTGGCCCACCCACTTGGCTTAGGAACACAGATGAATGCAACTCTCATCTCTCATCGGAGAAGCTTGTATTTATAAAAACAGTAACAAAGAGACCCACAACTGGTCAAGGTACAGAGAATAAAAGATTTTAGGCCGGGCGGTGGTGGCGCACGCCTTTAATCCCAGCACTCGGGAGGCAGAGCCAGGCGGATCTCTGTGAGTTCGAGGCCAGCCTGGGCTACCAAGTGAGTTCCAGGAAAGGCGCAAAGCTACACAGAGAAACCCTGTCTTGAAAAACCAAAAAAAAAAAAAAAAAAAAAAAAAAAAAAAAAGATTTTAGAATGCCCAGCCCTAAGTAGGACATCTGTACCATAATCCCCTCCTCCTAGGGCTCATGGAGAAGAGGAGGGAGAATGAGCGTAAACCCCTGAGGTGGTAGATGACTTCAAGGAAACAGTGTCCTCTGGACACAACAGGGCAGCTGCACATCTGAACTGACAGCCACTGTGATAGCATGCACAAGACCTGTGACAGCTGAAGCCAAATCGCATCCCAACATGGAGGGCGGGGGTGGGGTGGGAGGTGGGTGTGGAGTCCCACATTTAGTGAGGCAGCTACTGAACTGAACGCGCTATTGGAAGAGGAAGAGTCAGCTTTCCTTAAGTGTAGCTCCTGGGAAGTCTCCCACCCTCCAGGAGGTTACACATCCAAGAACATGCTAGCACCAACCAGACTTGATCAGAACTGGGGAGGTAGGGAAATGGGGGTGACTCTGGGAGGGGCTGGAGGGGGTGAATATCATCAAAACACACTATACCAAGTTCTCAAAGAACAAATATTAAAAAGAATATCTCTCTATCCTTCCATATCGTGATTACCTCTGAGCTCCCAGTATCTTTTCTGCCTTCCAATCCTTCAAAAATTCAACCACATAAACTCCCAAATCATAGCTTTCCACACAGAAAGCGCCCACAAGTAATTTTCAGGGACGAATGGATGAGGCCCACACAAGCCAAGCACACCTTTTACAGATGGCTCCACAGGTGTTACCACTCCCTTCCACAAACACTCACAACTGCCTTCGGGCTTCTGGCCCTCATCAAACCTTGACTTCAAACTTTAGAAATGGAGACACACATAACAAAGCTTAGCTCGGAAGCTAGCAGTATTAACAGTCTCTGCCCAGCTCAGCGCTCTCCTTACCACTTAGGACATCTAACTTGCATCAGTCTCTGGCTAAGGATGGAACATTTCTCCACCATCACAAGGCCAACCTCATGACAGAAAGGGGAGAAATGAGGAGTACCCCAAGGCATGGCTGAGGTAATCGAGAGAGACAAAAACCTTGCACACCAGGAATACAAAAGGTGAGACAGAGCCTGATTCTCAAAGCTAAGCAGCTCCTCCTAGTCCAGCACTGGGGTGCACACTTAAGGGCCACACAATGATCTGCTAACACCACCTCAAGGGGACTGCTGAAGGAAGGGTGGTGAGACCCTTGCGTAGCTTCCCTTCTACTGCAGCCTAAGACTTCTGGTGTTTAGCTCCTAGAAGATTCTAAAGCTAACATGCCCTACTGAACGGTGGCTCTTTGGATCAAGACATAGTGGAACTGTCAGGGAGGAGATCATACCTTGAAAGAAGTAAGTCTATGCTAACATCTCATTCTACAGTGTTAAATGGGGTTTTATAAGAAGGCTCCTAGACCACTCAGTACTGAGAGTGCAGAAAGAAAACAGCAAGTCTCCCTCTGGTACCATGTAAGCGCTCAGCCAAGAAGCCATGCTGCCAACTGACCCTCCGCTCTTTCTCCTATAACATCAGTTCCCTCTCTGCTCACTCTATCAACCTGCAAGCATCGTCTTAAAGAAGTCTTCTTTTATCTCACTTCCTTGATAAGCCCCCATCTTACTCTTTGTTCTACATTACAAAATCCTCCTCCCGAGGCGGTCAGGAGTAGATTTGAGGTCTGTATTTCCTCTTGTTTTTCTCTAGTCAAGCCTTCTTTCCCATCACTCCACCAAAACAGCTCCTGCAAGGTCTCCAATGACCTCCCCATTGCCAAATCCCGTGGTCGCTTCTGTCTTGTCTCAGCGCCATGTCAGCAGCCCTCTTGAGGGCGGATCACTCATTTTTTCTTAGAACATAACTCACTTAGCTTCCAGGGTCTTTGCCACTCTGCCTGGCCTCATGGCTAATCTCCTCAACCTGGAAACGATGAAGTATGCCTGGGCTTAACTCCAAGACCTCTTGGCTTTGCTACACTCACCAGAGACCTCATACAAGCTCATGACCTTAAATAATATTTATACACCGATGGCTCCCAAATGCTCTAGCTCCACTCCAGACATTTTCCTAATTCAAATGTATTTCTCCAATACCATGAAAATTCCAATGTTGTGTTCTTTCCTTGGTATTTATTCCTCATTGCAATAAAGAGAAATTCTACTATCCTTTCAGACAAAAAAAGAAAAAAAGAAAAAAAAAATTCCACAACCACCCTGACATCTAGCTTTCCCTCTTCCCTCAGAGTCAGTGGAAACACATACTGCTGACAGAGCACATCCACTTCTCACGTCCTCTGACACCTGCTACCACCTGGGGGAAGCCACATGACCTCTAGGCTAGACACTGCCATTGTCCCTGACTGCTTCATAGCTTTTCAGCTGCAGGGCATTTTCTTACCAACACGTTGCAGACAGATCATGATGGTTCTTGTTTAAAGTCCTCAAACTGTGGAGATTTAAGGCCTTTCCAGTGTAAGGTGACAAAGGGACAAGGGAGCAGGGGAGCAAAGTGTCCAGAAGAGCAGGAGTGGACAGCCACAGAGAGACACAAAAGGGACTACTGCAAGCATGAGGAAAACTTCTTAAGTCATCTGGGGACAGGACTTTCAAAGGTGCCATGGGATTCCTCCAAGACATTGGGAAAGTTGGAGAAACGATAAATCAAATTCAACCTCTTTATTCTTCACTTTCAATTTGTAAAGACAAACTACCTAGCAATAAATGGACATCTTATCAGCTAGTGCCAAATGTTAGTCCCTAGTTGAAATGGAAATTTCAAAGTCTTTAATTTGTTAAATCTGATGGCTTGTGTGTGTATGTATGTATCTGAATACACACACATATATGTATTTTTAAAACCAATAGAAGAAAAATGTGGGCTTTTAAAAATTATAAGAATTCTTGTCCATATAAGGTAACAAAAATAATTACATATTTAGCACTTGGACTCATGTGAACTACAAGCTATTTTAGTCCACATACTACACTTTAGCTTTTTAACCCTCTTAGTTTCCACAATATATTTTTATTCTACCAACTATTTTAGACCAAACTTAAAAAAAAACAAAAACACCTCTCCAATGGTCCCTGCTTTATCCTTTCTCAAAATGTTGCTCCTAGAACTGACATACATTTGTGTTTGTTGGCAAGGGGCTGATTGACACATTGACGTCACAATTAAAAACCAATATAAATTTGAGTTTCTCTGCAATGGGCTAAGGTATGAAACGAAGTCAGCATGAAAGGAACTTGTGTTAGGAAGGGAATGCGCTCTCCTGGGAAAGAAAAAGTTATTTATGGTTTCTAGCTTCCGAGCCTAACATACCTTCCTTCTAAAAAATATTTGATCAGCACATATTAATTATACAAACTAATGGGTTTCACTGTGACATTTAAAAGCATGGAATGCTTCGTGAATTCACATGCCATCCTTGTATAGGAGCCATGCTCATCTTCTCTCCAGTTCCAATTTTCGTAGATGTGCTGCTGGATCCAGCGCCCACTGCACACTTCTTAGGTCTTGAAGGAATAAAGAGAACCTGGGCTGGAGACGCGGCTCAGCAGCAAAAAGATTGCCTAGAATGTCCAGGCCCCACGTTCAACCCCAGGCCCGCAGAAACAGGACACGAGGGCACAGGAAACTCAGCACTTATCTCTAAAGCACTGCAATCCTGGGAACTAAGGCTCGGGAATCCTGTGGTTAGCTGACACTGACTCTCCTATGATCCGTAAACTAGCCTTCCTTCGTGAAACTGAGCAGCAAACGGCAGTCTAAAGCATGTCTTTGTGTAACTGGAATTACAGACACACTATGGAGAGGAAAACTCCCGTGTGCACGCACACACACATTCATATTCACACATACACACACACACAATCACTGCGCAACCACATACAATGACTGTCTTTATATTTGATTTGCTGTTGCTGTTGTATCGTCGGAGATAAAACTTCTACAGCACTCCTTCCTGTAAGCTGTAAAGGAGACATTTAGATGCAGCCAAGTGAACGGGATAATTTGAATTTTTTTGGTCAGGCCTCCTCTTGGATAGACATAGAAGATGACCTGACCTATGGCTGTGAAAATGTTAGTCTCCCTGTCAACGGCCTTAATGGCACTGTCCCCAGCATCAGCCATGAATCTGTGCATCCTCCTCTTCTTAACTGAGAGAGGGTTGGCAATGGCTCCAGCTGACAAGCCTCGAGTTGGGCAATTTCCTGGGCCTGGGCTTTTCTCCTTCATAGCAGCTGTCCCACAGATCCCTTCATCTTTGGGAAGTGACAGGCAGACATCTTGTGCTGAACAGATTCCAGTCAAGTCGTCCCGCCTCAGGGAATCCTCCTTCCGGTCTTAGGGACTGTGTCCTTGTCCATGAATAAGCTTTCATCTGAGATTGACTAGTGCCACTCAGAGCAGATGAAGGCTCAGAAGTGGAAAAGCGGCTCTAACGTCATCTGCGACAATGTGGTAGCAGAGATTCTTAAGACTGACAACCGACTAATCTGGAGGTTGTGGCCACTGTTCTTTGGCAGCAAAATAAACATACAGAACATGTAAAAAAAAAAAAAAAAAAAAAAAAAAAGACAGCCAATTTAGTCTTATTAGAATATCACCCTTAAAGGTATTCTTAAGATGTAATACTGACCCCCAAATTGTGTTCAACAGACATAATTTATTTCTGGTTTTGTGTTTGTTTGTTTGTTTTGTTTTGTTTTGTTTTGTTTTGTTTTCGAGACAGGGTTTCTCTGTGTAGTTTTGGTGCCTATCCTGGATCTCACTCTATAGACCAGGCTGGTCTCAAACTCACAGAGATCTGCCTGCCTCTGCCTCCCGAGTGCTGGGATTAAAGGCGTGCGCCACCACCGCCCAGCTATTTCTATCTATTTTGAGGCAAGGGGAAACAGAAGTTAAGAATAGAGTCCCTTACTGGGCAGTAAAGGAGAGTGGAACTCCACCTCAAGACACCATGGATAAAGCTCCATGTTTTCAGCAAAGAGAAATGCACACCCTGTATGACCTCATTCAGGTTTCTAATAAATTCCTGAACAGGACAGAGTTGAAGGAAAGGACTCGTGATACTCCTCAAGATGCCCGAGAGTGTGGAGACAGGAAGTCCACAGAGCACACTTGCCACTTTGACCAGCTGACATGGACATTTTACCAAGTTACTGTGCCTTGATAGACAAGGGGAAGACACCAATCAATCTTTGTCCTCCTCATGAATGTGTACACATGTGCACATGCATCCCTACATACATACCACACACACACATACATATACAAAGAAAAGTAGGGGATAGGAAAAAGGAGTCCAAGTCATCTGTGAAATCCCATGATTTGACCTGAGAAATGACATGAGAAATCCTATGATTTCTCAAAGATCATGTCCACAAGTGGAGCCCTGCCAGCTCTCCCCTGAGAGCCTCCTCCAGTCACACTGCTGTCCATCCCTTGATCTTAGAGCAGACAAACCCATTCTCAGTGCTGACCTGGCCCCTGGGACTGTAAGGAAGCATGGCTAGGTTGTCTGAAGCTCCCTAGATCACAGTAAGTTTATGGCAGCAATAACAAGCTAATACAGACCTTGATTTGAAACATGCTCTTTTCTATCTTGCAGAGTCCCGTGTTAAGTTAACCAAGGTAAAAACAAAGACAGAAAAAAAAATGGCACATAGATGGATGTTTGTAATCCCACTGCTGGGAGGCAGAGACAAGCATGTCCCAGAAGCTCACTAGGCAGCTGGTCTAGCCTATTTGGTGAATTCCAGGCCAATAAGAGAGACTGTCTCAAAAAAAAAAAAAAAGTAGATAGCA
>CABHPH010125751.1:0-36175 GCA_902168325.1 Peromyscus nudipes
CTCTGCCCCCCATCCCACTAAATACTCAACCTCAAGGCCACCATCAGCACACTTGGCAGGAGGTTCCCATGAGCCCCGAAACTCTGCTGCTCAACCCAATCCTCCCTAAGGTGGCCCGGCAGGGGAGGGGAGACCCACCATGATACCCTGATATTTTTCCATGGCTTCTTTGAAGGAACAGCTGGGCCATAATAGAAGGTTACTCGGGGATACCCACAGGTTTGACAGGACCCCATAATTTTAAACAGGGTGGACACTAAATCCATCCAACTCCGGAATGTTACTGCTCTCACAGGAACCTGGGCGAAGGTTCTGGTGCTGGCCTATAAATCTCTCTGGCCTAAAATACCCAAAATTAGTTTCTGTGCTGTGGGAACATAAAAATGATATGGCTTTTTTCTTTGACATGTCAGTTAATAAAGAGTGGGAGGTGGAGCCCGGATGCTGACTGCCATGTCTCAGAAGGGTTTACCCCTTAAAAATGGGAAGTGCTTTAATTACCTGTTGGTTTTGTTATATGTGTATGTTATATGTTTTAGGGGTAAAGGGGTCTTATGGACACTCAGGAAATTATATCATTAATTATGCCTGTCAGGATGTTATGTAGCCCAAAGTAATTGAAAATTCTTAGGGTTGATTCTCCTGTTTGTTTTGCTTCCCATTTTCCAACTGTTTTTAAAAGATTGTTCCTCCGTTTCCAGAGACTCTAAGCATTTGGTTAATGAAGAGAGTAAATTATTTTTGTCGGGAATAATTCAACAAAGCAACTGCAGAGGCTCTCTCTCTGTAGTTGACTTTGAATCTTGTTAATTGATGGCTTGCTTAAAGGAGAATTTACTTTCCCAGAGTGTGTGTGTTCCTTAACCTAATATTAATGTCAATTTGAATTCCTAAGCCATGGGAGAAGAGAGGGTGACATGAGAGGGAACTGGGATTTGGGATGCAGATAGGCATTGCTCACTTACACCGGGAGACAGGGTTATACATCTGGAGTGCCATCCCCTGATGCTGAAACCCCTGGCTATTCAGATAATAGAGTTCAGCCAGCTCTAGGCTACATCAACCAGCAGATAACCCTCGTGGGTGAATGAAGAAAATGGCATTCTGGCTTTGGGCCATATTCTATCTGATTGTTCCAGATCCCAGGTCTCTTTTGACCTCTTTGGGTGGGAGAATCATTCTCACATCTTTGGAAGATAAACACTACAATAAGCACCTCTACTATGCATCCAACTAGATAGAACCGGCTTTCAGGAAACCCCAAGAGAAGCAGCCACTTAAAGGATACAGAAAAGAGAGAACATAAATTAATGCAAAAGAGTTCTGACTGGCTGGGAAAAGAGAAAAAATATAGATACTTAATCCAGTGAGATATTCCTAAAGGCTCAGCAGGGCTATTTCCTCTTCATTGCTCAGGTTGCCATCCATGGTCACTGCCTTGCTTATTCCAGGACAAAAGATCCAGAAGCATTCCCATATGGAAGGAGAAAAAGCCTTTAGAACAGTAGTGGCTTCAAAGAATGGAAGAGATTCTGACCCACACTGCAGGTGGGAATATAAATTAATGCAAACTTCCTGGAAACCTACTTGGCATAACGTTAAGAAATGAATAAAAACGTTCACACAATCTAAATCAGTAACTTACCTTAAGGAAATAATCAGAGATGGGGATATAGATTTATGTTCAGGAATGTTTATCACTGCATTATCACACACACACACACACACACACACACATGCTTCAGGAACAAACTAGATATAGACAACAGAAGATTGGCTAAATAGATTCTAATATATATACCATGGAATTTGAAAGGGTTGTTGAAAGTCATGTTTTGGAAAATAGTTAATGGCATGGGAAAAATATCCATGTTGCTTGACCAAACTGGGGGACTGTGGTTGTTTTTATTTTCTTTTGTATAATTATCTGTGTTTTCCAAATTTTGACAATGAGCAAGAATTACTTATAAGCACAGAAAAAGATATCATTGAAGAACAAAAAGAAAGAATATTGTTCCCAAGCTTCAGTCCAACAATGATTTGAGGAACGCGGGACACTCTGACATTTGGAAGATGTGCACTGGAGATCTACATGACATTTGGAAGATGTGCACTGGAGATCTACACCGAAGCTGACATTGATGTGATGTTGTAGTTCCTTTTCTCTGCAGTCTCCCCGAGAGGAACCCGGGAGAGCATCCTATGGATGCTACAGATGGGTAGCCTCAGATGAACAATCCAAAGCTGGTGTGGAGATGGGTGCCTTGATAGTAAATGTCAAGAGGATGCTTCATTTCTTAAGGTCTCTAAGGGCTGCCTAGCAAGGTCACATCCCATTGATGGTGGCCTTAGTCTGAAAGGCAGAACACTAGTCATTAAACAGAGCCAACTGCCCCTCAGCACTGGCCGCCAGTGTAATTGGTGTCTCGCTTTCCCATGCCCTTGTTCCAGGAAATGATTTGGTTGTGTTTGGAGTTTCTGTAAACGGCAGTCACCCTGCTGGTTCATGTCCACTTCCCCCTTACTAAAGTCAGTATGTATTTATCACAAAATAATTCTCCCCCTTCTACCCTCTGGGTTTATACTAGGCCATGTCAGTCACATCACAGGGGGCATGTGGAAGAAGATAAAACTTCCTAAACATGAGAAAAGTTCTGTTGTTAGCCAAATCCCAGGCCCACTTTGCCAGACATTTTTCTCTAAAATTTTCAAGGCCACGTGTTCGAATGGGAAATTTAATCCACATGTTTCTGATTCATATGTACACTCAATGCATCAAAATATCATCTCTTTGAAGTCCAAATGGCCTTTTTATAGACTTCTTCCCTAGGAATGGAAACTTGTGCTTAGCCAAGAACTAACAAATTCGAACCCTCCAAAGTCAGAGTTCCTTTCAAGGTTCCCAACTTCAGGAGATTGAACTAGACTTTGAAACAAGCCCTCCACTCCCCCAGTTACCACAACACGATCATAAATTTCAAGGCGCTTCACCATACTGTGCCTTCTTGGTCTTATTCCCATGCATTCATGAAGTCTCCCTATAGAAGCCAAGTGCTGAAGAGTTGTCTTCCAGGGAATTACCACAACAATGTGGTGAGAAAGAATGACCAGAAGAAAGGAGTCCCCTCCCCTCAGGAACCTGAGAAGAAAATCAAGTGATTAGCCAGATGTGAGAGTGTGGAGACAGAGCCAACTCCAGACCCAGGATGGGATTCCAGCTCTCCTCGGGAACCCTGACAGTAAAACATCAGAACTTGCATGAATCTATTCCCAAATGGTACACTGTGGACAGGGCTCCAGACCTCCTCTCAATAGATACAATTCTAAGTCCATGTCACCTCTTCAAATCTCCTTTCTGAAGACAATTGGAAACATAAATCAATGCTGTCAAAACTGGAAGTTGGGGAAGAGGATTGAGGAAGATAAGAGAACATTATCCATTTCATGTAATGTTTCCATCGCTAAGTCCTGCCCGCCAGCTGGGCTCCAGAGCCCTGGGCCAGGGAAGGGAGGGGGTGTCTGAGCTAAGCAGACAGGGTCCTCTCTTTGCCTCTAAACTCTTCTATGAGCTGTCGATCCGCCACGATGCTTGGCGTTTAGTAATCAGCAGTCTTCTATTGACTCAACTGAATGTGTTTATCTAAATAAAATGTAGTGGACTACTCTATTTTCCCCTTGAAAAATCCCTTCTTTGTCTTTTCATTCACTTATACTTACAACATTTGACTGGAGACTAGCTAGGAGCACCAGCTCCCCAATGTATCCACCATTAAGCCACATTTAGTGAAAATAAATCAAATCTGTATCTTAAGCAATTGGCCTGCTCTCTGTCATTAATCACTTCAAGTGAGCGGATGAACAGTCATTTGCAAATGGGCATAAAATACAGGGACTGTGGCTGAAATTTCCCCTAAGCTTGCCTTGTAAAAATAATAACTGAAGATGTTTATCAGTTCAAAGATAAATGCACCTAAAATATATATACTCATGTCCACGTTAGAAAGGGAAAATTGCGGTTCGACATTTATCCTTTTTCAAATGGCTTCCTAAGGAACGCCACCAACCAAAACCATAATGGTCTTCCATGGAACATACAAAGTCAACATGGTGTGCAAGTTGATTTTTTAGAGAATTGCTTATCAAAGCTTTGTCAACCTCCAGGGCCATAAATAAGATTTCTTCACGATTCAGTTTCCTTGGTGGAATCTACATTTGTAAATTGTTAGAAAGCTGACAAAGAGCAAGACCACCAATTCCTGTTCAAATAATGGCATTGCCGTAACAGCCATATGTTTCAGAGAAGTCAGTCATGTGCTTCTTCTGTTATCCAGATGGGAAAACTGAAACAGGTGGCCTATTCCATAAGGTGCCAGCAAGCCAGATTTAGATCCTGAAGGTCAGCATCTCCTGGACACGGTTTAAATCTCTGAGCAGCATCACATCCCAAAGTTCTTCCTTCCTCTTCTTCCCAAAGGACTGTGAGAGGCCTTAGGTATGGATGGTCTGGTTCTGTGGCTTTTCAAAAACTGTCCAGCAGCCAGTCCTTCCCATTCATTAAAATTTTATGCAAATATCCAGGGTGTCCAATCTATGATCCCAGGGATGATCTGGCTGAAGGTCAAGAGTCAGAGGACGGAAACCCCTTTTTCCATGTTATCCTGAATGGACTCAGACTGGCCAGAACACCTCAAAGCAAAGGTTGAAAACCTGTGAGATAGTTTATTCCTCAAAAAATCCCCAGAGTTGGATGGTTTGTCTTGGGTCTTAGCTAATGAGAGAAGCGGGCCTAAAGCTGGCTGTCTTCATTTTGTTGATGGCTACATCCAGTTCCCCACACCAAACCCCGTTAGTAGAAGATTGTTTTCTGAATCAACAAACCCATCACTGCCACTCTGCAGACACCAGAGTCAAAAGTAAAATGATTAATGTGTGCAAGAAAGAACTTCTTAGAATAAGAAGAAATCGTAAATAGAAGGTAGTAGAATAGTTTAGATCAAGAATTGGCAAACACTTTCCATAAACAGCCAGATAGTAAATAGTTTATGCTTTGCAAGCCATATGGTCTCTGTCACAGTATTACAATCCTCACTGCAGCCAGAGACAACATGTAAGTGAGTGAGCATGGCTGTGTTCCAATAAAACTTTATTCGTGGACTCTGAAATGTGAATTTCATATAATTTTCACATGTCACAAAATATTATTCTCTTAATTCCTCCCTCCCAATTTAAAGATGTAATAAGCTGTTAGTAGCTCAAAGGCCACAGACACACAGGCAGATGTCTAGATTTGGCACACAGATGAAGTTTGTCAACCGTGGTGTAAAAGGAAAGTTTGCTCCACAAAACTTAACGCAGACGTGAATGGAATATGAAGGTTCTTTGAGAGACATTCTCGGAAGAGCTCAGACAATGTAGTCACTCTCTGGGCATTAGTATTCAAGAGCCAGAGGCTGAGCAAATCTCCACTGGGGCAGCAGCTGTGGCTCCTTGCCTCTGGTTGAGAACCCGTAGGATCTGCGCTCAGAGAGCTCAGTGAACATAGGATGCACACGAAAGCAGAAAGGTCCTTGAGGAACCAGAACTTAAGGCTCCATATATCAGATGCTGACCATCGAAGACAACAGCTCAGTTCACACTGCATTAACAGCAACCCTAGAATTCACTTACTTAGTTAAGTCAGAATCATTCATTCATTGGTGTGCCTCCAGGCAGGACATGTCCAACAGAGTACCATCTGCAGATCTCTTGGAACCAGACTGAGGCCCTAACCTGAGATCACAGGTAAGTTGCAGAAAAGGGATTCAAACTCAGGCATGTTTTGGTACTAGACAGTTTGGGCTTTTCCTTTTTTTTTTTTTCTCGAGACAGGGTTCCTCTGTGTTAGCTTTGCGCCTTTCCTGGAACTCACTTGGTAGCCCAGGCTGACCTCGAACTCACAGAGATCTGCCTGGCTCTGCCTCCTGAGTGCTGGGATTAAAGGCGTGTGCCACCACCGCCAGGTGGGTTTTTCTTTTAAAATTGCCACATTGGGTTCTTCAAAAGAGGATGACTTGTAACATTCATAAAAGAGGGAAAAGAGAAAAGTAAAATCTTTCTATATTCGATTATTTTTTAGAAAAATGAAAGGTTGGTTTACCTCTAAAGTATTTGCATTCAATAGGCAGTATTTTAATAGCTTTGTTTTGTTTTGTTTTGTTTTGTTTTGTTTTGTTTTGTTTTGTTTTGTTTTGTTTAAGGAACCTAAAGAGAACAGGCTTTAAGCCCCAAGTCTTGCAAATCATCTGCAGGACCCCAGGTAAGTCATTTCACTTTTCCTAACCTCAATCTTTTCATATATGAAGTAGATATACTAACACCTAACTTTATAGAAAGAAAGAAATACAGTGTCACTAAGCCTCGATCACAGTGTCTAACAAATTCAAGAATGGCCATGATGGTAGGTGGTAATGTGCAGCTGACCTTAAAAATATGATTTCTATCTTTACCACAGAGATATTTGTACATCATGTTCATTGTGACTCTGTTCACAAGAGTTAGGAAGTGTCCATGAACTGATAAGTGAATAATGAAAATGTGATACATATGAACAATGGAATTTTATTCAACTGTAAGGAAAAATGAACTGAAACTTATGGGGGAAAATGGACGACACTGGAAAATATCATGCTAAATGAGACAACCCAGACTTAGCAAGATAAACCACATGTTCTCTCTCACATGTGGATCCTAGCTTTGAATTTTTACATTTGTGAGTTTAATTCAGAGTCTGAAGAGGTCAGGAAGAGAGACCAAGAGCATGACAAAATGGGAGGGGAAGAGGCCTTAAGGTGTGTGTGTGGTGGGGGGAGGGGAACACTAGAACACATGTGGTATGAAAGTGGTGGTGTGGGGGGGATGGCAGAGGTCAACGCTTAACTGGTCAAAGTGCTGAGAACAATTCACTGTTGAGTGCTCAGCCCTAAATGGGACAACAATATCATCTGCAAGGATGAGGAAGTATCACAGGAGAAAGGGAGAAAAGAATATAAGACAAGAAAAATGGAAAGGAATATTATGAAATGTTACCTTAGACATGGCATGGCCATTGTACTCATGAGTTCACAACAACTCTAATTACTTGCACAAATCCTGCAGAAGATCAAGCCAGTTAATAATTCCAACATAGCTGGAAGAGGGGTCTATGGGACTCCACCATTAGCTGCGGAACTCTTGACAATTGATGGCCGCTGGTGGAGGTGGAGTCCTTTTTCTTTGAAGATGTAGTCACTGGTAGGTTGCCCAGGTGCACGTTAGCAGCACTAATTGGACCCATTGACTTAGGAAAAGAAAAAGAAACAGGACATGAAGGCAGGAGCGACATGTTAGGGAAGGTAAGATCCTGGGGAGATGAGAGGGAAAAGTTAAGAGTACATATGGTCAAGATACATTGGATATGTATAAAATTATCAAAGAAGAGATTTTAAAATATTTTTAAGCCTGATTTGTGTAACATTGAATCTCACAAATGTAACCATCTTTGCAGAAATGAATACATTTTAAAGAGATAGTGTGCCTCTCCTATTGGCTGTTAGACTCTTGAGCCAATGGTCCCCAGGTATAGGAATTTTCTCGAGAAACTCATACTAGGGAAAAGGAGAGCCTGGAGCCCTGGCATCAGTCAGAAGAGGAACTTGTCTCCCAGGAGATTTCACACAGCCCTGACAGCTTGTCCGCTCACCTTGCAGGGTAAACCTGGAGCTGGGATGGTGCAAAGTGGGCAACACCTTGACTGGATTAGCTATGCATCCTTCCTGCTGTCTGTTTGAACCTAAACCCCATGCAAAGACCCCAAAGACAGATTTAGGGAGTCATTGGGCCTGTTCATTTGCTCCTCTTCCCAATGTGACCACACTGAAAAGATCTCCTTTCTCTGCTTTTCACTGTTACTTGTCTCTTTAATTGGTTTATTGGGGATGGATGGCCTAGCCTAGCTCCTTAGAATTGCCAGAGCCAAGCTTTGATACTAAAAACAACGGTAACATAAACAAAAGTGGAAAAGTCCACCATGCAGAAAGTCTTTTAATACAATGGGCTATGTTGGTAGAAGTTAGACTCTGAAGACTAGATTTGGCTGAAAGAATATTTACACAGAGCATGTGCACTCTGGATGGCTGGTCAGGGATGATCTATCTGCCAGTAATCAACGTCTTTGGGAAACAGGAAGAACTGTAAACATCACTGTGTGAGAAGCAGGGAGTGAGCTCGTCTGAAGACAAGCTGCAACTGCACAATTTCAAGATGACGTTTTATTTCATCTAAAAGAAATAATTGCACTTATTAAGGTAGTGTTCCCCAGTGGATCCGGATCTTGAACCAAACTTCTATCTGCATAACAATTATAAGCAAGAACTGTTTGACTGGGGAAGCCAGAATCTTAAACCTGTTTCCAAACTGTGTCCTAACCCCAACAAAAGGATTTAGGTACTGACACCTTCAACGCCATTGAAATCAAGTGTTTATTCTTATGATGACTGTGTATATTCATGAGTTCTATTTTTTCTTCTCTTTTTATAGTTATAGATCAAGTGTGTGTGTGTGTGTGTGTGTGTGTGTACACGTTGTTGTTGTATAGGTTATAGGAAAACAACTAGGGCTAGCCTCGCCTTCCTTAAAATAACAGAACAGGTTATTTTGACTGATGTTGATTTGATTGATGGAGTCAATAAAATACATCAAAATCACTCACTCTGATTTACTTCACCCTGGGGGTATTAGTAGGGAAGCAAATTCCCCAAACGAAAGCTACATTGCAACCTTACCCTGGCTCAGGCTTCAGTCCAGGCTAATTCAATAGACACACCTCTCTCCTATCAGAACACTAAAGAGCTATTCAGGTTTACAGATCATTGTAGATACAGCCTTATAAAGGCCCAAAGCCAAGCAACTTTTCTCACCCTCGTATGAAAAGTGCAAACCAAAGTTCCACCACTTGTGCGAGTGCAGAGGTGGATGTGCAAAGCTGATTTACATGGGGTAGGGTGGGGACGCTTTAAAAATGTGCTTCTCTCTCTCTCTTTTTTTTTTTTTTTTTTTGGTTTTTCGAGACAGGGTTTCTCTGTGTAGATTTGCACCTTTCCTGGAACTCGCTTTGGAGACCAGGCTGGCCTCGAACTCACGGAGATCCGCCTGCCTCTGCCTCCCGAGTGCTGGGATTAAAGTCGTGTGCCACCACCGCCCGGCAAAATGTGGTTCTCTTATTCCTAAGTCTTTCTATTGGACATTATATTCAACATCAAAAGAGACACAGCCCCGTCTATCCCCTGAGTGTCTCTTCATGTCCAGCAACCACAATATTTTGAGAAATAAATACTTCTGTCAATAGACCTGCTGGGAACTGTGGAGTCAAAAAAAAAATTTCTATCATCTCTTGACCAACTTAAGTTTGTCTAGGTGTTTGCTGTTTTATGGAATTCCTATCACGTGGCATGACATTAAAACCTGCAAGTAGAGAAATCCACCTTAGGCCTGTGAGAGATGATTGACGCAATTAACCTTGAAAAGATAAACACGGGGAAAGGAGCACCACACAGAATGGGTGTGACCCAAGTGAAGCCATGTGATTAACTTAGAGAAGATATCCCAGCGCATATGTGGCAGAGCCCAGGTTTGAAGCTAGGATGGTCCTGCCCCCAAGCCTATGCCGTTTCTACAGCACAATAACAGTTTTCCAAAGGAAGAGCCATGAATGCCGGCCAATGCTATCACACAAGCACATGACCTATAGACAAGATAGTGTCCTAAAGCATGGCATGGCAAAAATGGAGGACGGAACACTAAATGTAAATCGTTCCAATAGAAAAACAAGACCAGAAAGTCGAAAGTCCCCTGAAGTCCATGTCAAAGACAGCAATGGATGAGTCCCAGGAGCCTGGGGTCCAACACGGCTCTGTCAAGCGCCACTTTCTGTAATCGTTCACAAATTTAACGGCCAACCTCAGCAATAATCTCTATTGCCTCATAAATCCAGGTCCACAAAATCAAGCACATTTCACGATGTTCTGTGCCATTCCATATATTGAATTTCATCATCTCGTGAAGGTTGGGTTCTTCCCCAGGAATAATGGAAGCAATTTAACCACCTGCATTAGTGCTTTCAACTTCAAAATCAATTTTATTAGGTACATGCACTAGGCAGTGGCCAAGATTATGCATTTTGAAGATCATTTACTGATGGCTAAAGTGGAATCTACAGCAGGATTCGAGTATGGCCACTATCCCCTCCTAAACCCAGTGAAACATGATCACAACTGGACTCCAGCCTAGATTTGTTCCCCCACACAGTGCCTCAGAGAGCACCTGTCAATCATTTGGAGCTGGTACTTCTGCTAAAACCAAGCAGCAAACTCCAACCTACAGTCTTCAGCTAGCAGGACAGGCCACAGAGACTTCGCACAGGACTTCTGTCCCTACCCCTTGTCCTTACCAAAGGTTTTCTGAAAACCTGCCAGAAAATGACTTAGGCTCTAGAAGGAAGAGAGCTTACCCTCCGACCTCAACACTTCAAACCCGACTTCACACCAGTTTAAAACACTCCATGGCACCTTTCCATTCATCCAGTGCTCTGCATGTTCCTTTCTGTCCTGAATTCCGTCTTTAGCGCAGCCGACACATGCTGCGGGGACTCACAGCTGTCTCCAGAGAGGAGCCCTGTACTTTTTAAACAGCCTTGCTTTGTGACCTGACCTGCAGGCCGGCTGCATACTTCGGTGTTCTGACAGCTAGTCATGTCTTTTGTCCCAGGCACACGGATACAGCAGGGTAGGGAAAGTTCACACTGAGCGCTCACATTTCAAAATGTAAATAGATGGCTCAGTCCGGAGGCCCAGTGCACTTAAGTTGGGAAGACAAAACCTCCCAAAGAAAAGGAGAGGTATCCAAAGAGGGCTTTTCAGAGACCCCTGCAGGACTCAGGGGCTCTGGTAGCCACACCTGGAAGGCCAAATAAGGCAGCTCCACAAGGGACAAGGGACCAGATGCCTCATGAGGAGGGGACATGTGGTTTTCCTTATCCTCATTCCTTCCTGAGCTGTGGTCCCAGGTTTCTTTCTGCCTTACCTCTTTTCCCTTCTAAGCCCTGCTTCTCCCATTCCTACTTCACCTCTATCTTCTTTTTTCACTCTCCTCTCCTCCATGCTTCTTTTTCTTCCTCTTTTTTCTCATAGATGCAATCCAGCATCTCCTGTTTTCCTTCTCTTTGGAACTCTGTTGCTTCCTTGCGGTTTTCCAAAAATGCTCATAACTGTTTCCATCTCTCGTGTCTAAGGCTCTTCATGGCAATCACCACCTTACTAATGCTACCTGCCTGTAACGGGCTGTCTTCACAATTATCACACTCTTAACTTTACTAACACATGTAGATTTAGGGATGGGGTAGGCAGGGTTCTGAATTCCGTCACCCCTTAAATACCAACCACAAATGACTAGGGTGTCGTCTTCCTTTATCCTTTCCCTACAACTGTCTAATTTTTATTTTACTTTTTGATATTTTAACTCATTACATTTTCACGATTTTACAAGATGGGTAGTATGTGTTTGTTGTAGGGTATCGGGAGGAAGTCTACCATTGCCTTGCCCATCTAACAGGAAGTGTGAGTCATCTCATTGTTCAGTGTATATACCCGTGTACGTTACTTACAAGTGGTAGTTGTCAACTTGACATAATCAAGAATTACCTGGGGTTAAAAGTGTCAATGAGAGACTGTCTAGTCAGGTTGGGCTGTGGGCATGTATGTGAGTACCCTGATTATTTAATTCAGGAGGGAAGACTTGCCCACTGTGGGTGGTACCATTCCCTAGATAGAGGGTCCTGAACTATGTAGACTGAAGAATGTGATTTGAATGCAAGCATGTATACATTAATTTCTTCCTCTCTGATGTGGAGTGAGCAACAGCTTCAAGCTTCTGCGGCATTGTCTTCCCTGCACTGATGAATTGTAATCTGGAACTCTTGGTCAAATAAACCCTTTCTCCCTTGGGAGAAAGAAAGAGAGAGGAGGGGTGGGGGGGAGAAGGCCAATGATTTGTGCTTCTGGAAAATCTCCTGAGGAAAAATAACATCCTGGAAAACAAATAGAAATTGGTCAAAGTACAAAATAGGGAAGGGGAAGATACAAGGCAACAATCCTAAAGATAGAGAGCCGGGCACATTCAGAGAAATAAAAGGACTCAATGTGACTGAAAGCTACAGACAACGTCAGTCAAGAGACTTAGAGAGGAAGGGAGCAGGCACTGGGCCTATGAGCCACGTGACAATATTCCCAGAGAGGTGATGTGAACAACGGAGGAAATTAAGGGATGGGAATGGCATGACCTACCTACACTTTGGGTAGACCAATGAGCCGAATGATGGAACTACAATGTCCAATAAACACTGCTTTTTAAAAGTCTCTCTCTCTCTCTCTCTCTCTCTCTCTCTCTGTGTGTGTGTGTGTGTGTGTGTGTGTGTGTGTGTGTGTGTGTGAAGACAGGTATGTGTATGCTACAGTACAAGCAGAAGTCAAAGGACAACCTTGGGTGTCAGTCTTCACCGTCTATGGTGCCTGAGACAGGGTCTCTTCATTGTTTACCACTACATTTTCCAGGTGAGTTGGACCATGACCTTCCAGGAATTCTCCCATCTCATTTTAGGAGCACTGGTATTGCTGTCCTGTGCTGCTGAGCCTGGCTTTGTGTGGCTCTCCCATCACTGTACGAGCACTGGGGTTACTGTCCTGTGCTACCATGTCTGGCTTGGTGCAGCTTCTGGGGATTCAAACTCAGGTCCTCACACTTGCCCAGCAAGCTTCTACTCATCCCAAACAACACTTTTACACAGAACTTTCAACTTAAAAAACATAAGAAGGGGAAAGGGAGGGAGGGAGGGATGAGTGAGAGAGAATCGAGGAAAGTTACTTTCGCAGTTGTGACCAAATCCCTGACAAGAAGCAACATAGCAGGAAAAGATTTATTTGGCTCCCAGTTTCCAGGGGGGAAAGTCCATCATGCCAGGGAAGTTAGGAGGCTTGCAGCTACAGCGGCAGGAACCTGCTTGTGTCTGGGCCAATCAGGAAGCAGAGAGGGAAAAAGAGAGGAGAGAATGTCTATGCCCAGCTCCTTTCTCTTTTATGCATTTTCACTCAGTCTGAGACCCCTAGTCTATGTGTCACACAACTGTACTTCAATATAATAGCAAAAACAAAAACAAACCAAAAACCCTGCATCTGGTGCCCCATGCCTGTAAATTCATCAATAAGGAAGCTAAGGTAAGAGGACTACCACAGTTCAAGGCTAGCCTGAACTACATAAAGAGTATCATAAACAGTGAAACCCCATCTCAGTGTGGTTTGTGGGGCTGGCAAAATGGCTCAGGGGGTAAAAACAGTTGTCATACAGGTCTGACAACCTGAGTCCAATCCCTAGAACTCACAGTGGTGTCCTCTAATCTCGACATTCTCTCTCTCTCTCTCTCTCTCTCTCTCTCTCTCTCTCTCTCTCTCTCTCTCTCTCTCTCCCCACACACATGGAAGACAGACATGCAATTAACAATAAATAAGGATTTTAAATTTTTATAAAAGAAAAAAAAAAACACTGGATCCAAATGACTAAATTAGATTCCCAGTTGTGAGTGCCTTACAACCTGCTGTTTGAAATACAATACACCAGCCATGAAAAACACCCAGGGGATACCTACTAGGACATATTGAAACATTTGAATTTCATTTATAACAATAAAGTAAAAAGCTCAAAAGTCTCCTTTTTGCACTATTTAGACACCACCAAAATACAAAGAATTCAGAAAACAATGAAACTCGAAAAAGAATATGTTGTGTGCTCTGACTTGATTTTTAATAACTTTACAGCTGCTTTCAATTCAAATTTTTATTGAATCTTCTGTATTAATCTATACTTTGCTGCCAATCATTTTGTTAAGAAATGCACAATTTTGAATATGCTTGTCTATTTTTTTTCCCACACAGTGTGCAAGCAACAGTTCCTTCTTACGGAAATAGCCAGAAGCTGGTGGGAAGCATGTACTCAAAACTCCTTTTTCTGGCTGAATCTTTCCAACTGGCCTTCCCCATGCTCTTTGGGACACTCATGACAATGTGTTCTCAAAATCTCCAACCCCCACAAGAAGGCCCTGGAGGCAAGAGAGGTACTATCCAAGTATGGCTGACTACAATCAACATTTATTCATTCATAAATCTGTCGGGTGCTTAGCTTCTGAAGTCAGCCACATGTATTTCTGTTCATTGTTGTTATCTTTCTCAAGCAAAGGGTAGTTTCTAAGTTTTCTCTTGCATCTGAGTTTTGTTTTCTGAACAGCAGATTGTTATATATAAGGCAGATGTCTTCCAGCACATTTCTTGGCTGATATATTTTCTCCGTGTTTCCATGAGAGTTTTCTTCACATTCTACAAAGTGGTAGGATCTCCAAAGGAAGACGGTCTAGCCAGCTCAGAAAAGCATTTTCTATTTTTGTGGGATTAGAAATATCCATCTACCATGGGCCACAGATGCCATGGCTTGGCTTGAGTCCCCTGAACGCATCGCTGGGGAACAGATAAAGATCTTAGGAGCTTTGAGGTCTTTTCTGAAACTTAGATTGCATCAGTTTGAAAGAATGTCTGACTTCGTCTGGCTGTCCAGAATATCTGCCTAAGTCCCCTTCACTCTTCACATCTGTCTAAACAAGGGCAGGGGGCATGTTGAATATGATGCAAAGCCAAGGGATAGTATATGGCTCGGGGTGCAAACTCAGAGTCCACTGCAAGAATGACTCCAGACGAACTCAACCTGCTCTCTACAACAGCAGAATTTAAATGTTCTGTCTGCTAAAAGTACATTGAAAAATGAAATCTTTCCATATGGCTTTATTTTCTTCTATATAAAAGCGTTAGACTAAATTCTGATTTTTGAAAAACACTGCACCTCATGTACATAGTGCTGAGACTTGCACTGAAGTCATCTGGAAAAAATACAAGCTACTATGACAAACACCAAACGCCCGAAGTAGCCAGTCTCAGTCTAGCGAAAAGCACGGAAGGGGAAATTTGCTCTGCACAGGTGACAGCAAACAGAGGAAAAATCAAATACATCACACCTGA
This sequence comes from Peromyscus nudipes, assembly GCA_902168325.1. NCBI lineage: Eukaryota > Metazoa > Chordata > Mammalia > Rodentia > Cricetidae > Peromyscus > Peromyscus nudipes. The sequence goes on from CABHPH010125751.1 coordinate 15,126, forward strand.
AGTGAACACTAGGAAATTCTAAAATGCATTTTTCATAAAAAAAAAAAAACTCAGAATCTTCACGTGGGCCTGTTTTAGAAGCTTACAGCTGATAGTGATATTACTCAAACTAGACTATGTGTTTATATTAGCTATTTCAATTTAATTCTTGAGAGAAAGAAACTATTGTCCAGGGGAAAAGCACATTGTAACACAAAGCTTTGAATCGCAAGTGGAGAGAATCAGCATATCACGCACGCACACACACACATACACAAATATAGTGCTGGAGGCTCAAAACCCCACCTTTTATGAGTACATTATAGGAAATGTGTATTAGGACCATACTTTCTTTTGGAATACTATACAGCTGCAAACAAAAGTCACATTTCTGTTGGTTGTTTGCCAAATGGCCATGTTGTTACACTGGTGAGAGTCTGGTAGGGTCTGGACATCACCAGGAAAAGAGACAGATGAAATAAGAGGGTCAAACCCCTCTCCTATTTTGGATAGAGTAAATCCGACGTGAGAGAAAAAGAGAAATAATTCTGAGATCAAAGTTAGTATGCTCTAATACAAAGGAATGCATGTTCTCTTTTTGTTATTGGGGTTTGTTGTTACTGTTGTTTTGGTTTGGGTTTTTTGTTGTTGTTTTGTTTTGTTTTTTGTTGTTGTTTTCCCACACAGGGTTTCTTTATGTAACAGCCCTGGTTGTTCTGGAACTCACAGAGATCTGCCCCTGCCCCTGCCCCTGCCCCTGCCTCCTGAGTGCTGAGATTAAAGGCATGAGCCACCACACCAGGCTTGGTGTTGGTTTTTTATTGTTGTCTTGTTTTGTTTGGGGTTGTTTTTAATTTTCTGTTTTGAGATAGGATCTCATATACCCAGGCTTCCCTTGAACTCTATGTAGCTAAGTATGACCTTGATTCTCCTGTCTCACCTCCCTGGTGCTGGGATTGTAGATGTGCACAACCACACCCAGGTTATGAAGTACTGGGGATCCAACTCAAGGCTTTATGTACACTAGGCAAGCAATTTACCAGTTGCCCTACACTCCTAGGCCCCTTCTTACTGGTGTGTGTGTGTGTGTGTGTGTGTGTGTGTGTGTGTGTGTGTGTACAAGTACATGTGTGTGTGCATACACATGAGTGTGGAGGCCAAAGCACAACCTTGGAATCATTCTTCAGGTTTCATCTCCTTTTTTTTTGAGACAGTCTTTCCCTAGCCTAGAACTTGCCAGGTAGACCAGGCTGATTGATCAGCAAGAGCTTAAGTCCCACCCACTCCCAGTGCTGGGACGACAAGTGTATACCTCTAGGCCTGGCTGTTTTTAACATGTGTTCTGAAGATGTGCAAGCATTCCATTGACAGAGCCATCTCTGTATACCCACCCCCTTTCTTTAATGCGCTCTCTCTCTCTCTCTTTCTCTCTCTCTCTCTCTCTCTCTCTCTCTCTCTCTCTCTCTCTCTGTTCAGGTCAGAACTTTATTTTGGTTGTAACATAAACATTTCACAGAGGACCTGAATTGCTCGAGGCTTTAGAAAACACTTCATGGGCTAATGAGCATAATTCCCCTGTCTCAGCTCTTTCAGATAGCAAACTTGTTCTATTTCCTTCCATGTGCCACCAGATTCCACCCCCCCCTCCCCTGCCACTATTTCTCCCACTTTGTTTTGTCTTTCCCTTCAGTCAACTCAACACCCCGGTAATTCAATCTCTATTCAATGTCATGGTTGAATCAAATGACTGTCACTCAAAATATAAGCCACGGCTTGAACTACAGCATGGTTGAGTGATCAGGGCAAATATCCACAAATCTGGAATTTCTGGGGCTTTAGCCATGGAACTGTTAAGTGGCTTTATATAAGATCTCCACCTCCAGGGAACAGGTCAAATCCTGTTTGTACTGACTGGGACCAGGCAGGGGGAGACCCTGGGGAGAAACCCTCCACCTGCAACTCTGCTGTTGATGGAGAGCCAGTTGTGAAGGGATTCCAGCAGCCTTGGGACCATAGCCCTGACCTCACAAAATGGAGGCAGGAATTAGCAAATAATGGGAAAGCTTAACAAAATGTCACTTTCACACCAAGGTAGCAGTTGGAAAAGACAGAGAGGGAGCCCTGTTTAAAGATGGCTTTACTCACACAGTATAAATATTCAGGTTTCCCAGGAGGAAAAAAAAATCATTTCCATTCCTACCACTAGCTCTACTTAAACAAGTTTGAAGGCCAATAAAAACACAGTGCTGGTTTACAAGGGTGAGGAGAAATGAACGAAGATGGGGAATCTTCCTTGGGTTCAGAAGTTTAAAGAGAAAATCCTAAGCACAGAAAATGACAAGTTGTATTGATGGTTTTTTTTTTAATAACAATTCAAGATATGAACCAGGCCCAAGCAAAACTGTACAAATATTATTAGACGAAAAGTAGAGACCACTCGGAGGACTAGGGTAGAGGAACACCTGGAGAAATTGATTGCACTCCTGAGCTGGAAGTTACAAATACATGAACACACAAACAACCACAGCCTGTGAGCCTGCTGGCCGTTTGCTGTACTGCCTGAGGAGGGTTGAAAGGAGCCCAGAGGAGTTGAAACTGGGGTGAGGAAAATGGGCTGACAAGATCCAGAGCTCAGAGGCCCCATCAGAGATCAGAAACTTTCGCCTAGCAAATTCACTCCGAAGTCGGAGACAGGAGACAGACAACTCCTCATCCTGTCCTATCACAGAGTAGGCACTACATACATTTTTGTAGAACTGAATTGTTGGAGCAAACAGGGTTCGGATGAAGAGCTGGGATTTTTCAAATCCAAAGATCTGCTCAAGCTGAGTGGTTTGGGCAGGAAAGGACTCCAGAATTGAGCAGACTCCTGTGTGACTGACTGAGAGTGAAATGAGAGGGAAAGCCAACAGCAAGAGAAAAAAAAAATGATCACAATCAAATGGATGTGGACCATTTAAGTAATTGGGTCAAAGGATAGTAAATGCGGTTCAATTTAGGATAATGTTCAATAAATCGCTTTAAGAAATAACCTAGGGAATACAGGTTAAATGGAACAGCCATGTAGGAGATTGATCTGCAAGATACAATAAAGAAAATCATTGAAACTAGCCCCCAGAGTACAGCCAGCATCACTGAAAAGGTCACAGCTACTCTAACAGCAAGAATTTAGATAGAAAAAAAAATGCAAATAGATTCCCCCACATACACCGCCAGACACAGAGCAGCTGCCCTCATTCACGAACCCTTTTCTGCTGTCCCATGCTAATGAAGACTCACTCAGTTTCTAGACATTCTGCAAGCTTAATATATTTTAATATTGTTGTGGGCCTTTCCAAATTTTCCTCTTTGGGGAGGGGCTTAGAAAAGTTGGCAATTTGATTCACAGATTTTAAAAACTCACGGTACAAATGTGTAACCTATTTGTCAAATTCTTTGTTGGATCGCCCTGAGATCCTTGTGCCACAGCTGAAGGGGTTTCCCCTGAAGACACTGGGCACAGCATGAAGACAATGTCAGCTAAGAAGGTGAAATGAAAGTAAACCTAGCTTATGTTTGCTTCAGGGATGGAGGGAGTTGGCGGTCATTTGACTGGCATTTGGCTGTTTGAATTTAAACAGGGCTCCTTTAGTTATGAGCAAGAAAGTTTGGAATAGTAGTTCATTTCAATGGACTTCTGCTAAGTATGTGGTGGGCACTGTGTGGGTTCTAGGGTTATTCCTCAGTGAGTGTCACATGTGCGTGTGCACACACACACACACACACACACACACACACTGCAGTAAATACAGCAAGGATAATTTCTGCTGTATATAAGACACTCTCTCACACGTTCTCTGAGTATTAAGTTTAGGAATATATTTGGAGTAATAGATGTAAAACTCAAGAAATTAGAAAAGAAAGGAATGGTTTCTGTCTTTAAGATCCAAACGAAGGAAAGATGGGATGAGACACTCCAGTCATTATGCTAAACAAAAACTGGTCTGTTTTCTGGGAAACCAACAGCGTGAGCAATGCATTGCAGCCAACTTCTTTCCTTGGCTCAGGCTGTCCTTTTCGCCCTGGCCGTGGATGAGTTTACTCTGCAGACAGCTGGCATTCACCTGAGTTCCTTGAGGCTAACTCCACCAGAATACCTAGGTGTCTGGATGCCACTGGCTCAGGAAAACATTGCAGAAGAGGGCAGCTCTATGAATCAGGTTGGCCTTGGATTCTGCTTTTCGCTTGACCAGATGATACTTAGCATCTCTGGCCCTCAAACTCCCCATGAACACGATAGAAATAAAGACACAGCCCCGGCCAGGTCTGGGGGCTGGGCTTCCTCATACCAAAGGAAGCACTATATAGAACATAGAGCCCAAGCCACAGTTGTACTCAGTAAATATTAAGAATCGTTGCATGCCATCACACCTGCCAAGTCGTGGGAGAATTTGTGGGAAGGATTGTCTTCCTTCAGTCCATTCTTTCACTGGAATGTCACTGGTATGTAGTCAATCATGGAAGGACCTCAATTTGCCAGGGGATTTCAAGAGCTACCTAAGTCGGTTTCTTGTGAGTAAAGGCCTAGAGGATTTGCAGTAAGAAAGACCATTCCTCCTTCCAGGAAGTACATTTAGTGCTGCCTTTCCCTAAATAATATTGGGAAAGAATCTTCTGCTGTATTCTATACTTGGTTTTGTTTGAACCGATTCCTTTTTTTATGTGTGTGTATGTGTGTGCAAGCATGTTATTGTGTGTTTAGGTGTACCTGTGTGTAGGGGTGCACATGTGTGAGCATGCGTGGGAGACCAGAAGATGACTTTGGGTGTCATTCCTTGTCAGGATCTCTCACTGGCCTGGATTTTGCCCAGTAAACTAGATTGGCTGGCCAGTAATCTCCAGAGATCTCTGGTCTCCACTTCCCCAGTGCTGGGATGATGAGTGTGCAGCACCACGATAGCTTTGTCACGGGCCTTTGAAGAGTGGTACTCAGGTCCTCATGCTTTCAAGGCATTCATTTTACTGACTAAACCATCTCCCCATCCCAGACACGAAGCAATCCTTAGTCATCATGAAAGACATAGAAGTAGTGGAGCTGGTCATAGAAAAGGAATGACAAGTAGAGGGAAGAACAGTACCCTGAGCTCCCTGACAACAGTGGAGGGGTCAACAGTGACGAGCTTAAGCAACCGGCCAATGACACACAGCAGTTCAGAAGGAAAGTGGCAGCACATTGGCCATCATTTCTCTATCTGTAATATAACTGGGTTTGTCTTCCCCTTTCAGACCCTTAACATCTATCATTTAGCAACACCCAGAGGCTACAGCACCTAAAAACACTGTGGTGGGCTCTCAATAATGTGTTCTAAATGAATAAGCTTAAGACAAGTCAAATCCATAGTATTTGGCAGTTCAATGAAAACTGCATGCATGCACAAACACACTCCTCTCTCTCTCTCTCCCCTACCCCTCTCCCTCCCTCTCCTCCCTCCCTCTCTCTCTCTCTCCCTCATCCCCTCCCCAGAAATATCTAATTCCACTATTTAAAAAAAATGTTTTGTTCCAAGCTAGCAAAAATTCTAAAATTAGTTCCTCTACTCCTATCCAATCGTTATCTTACAACATTTCCTTGGCCTCTTTTTTTAAAAGGATAATTTGCCACCCATTCTTAAAAGCAGTTTTCTCAAAAAAAAATTGATTTCATCATGATTCAAGCTTACAACATTTTTAGTAAAGAAACACTAGATAAACACGAGGAGAGCTAATTCTTCAAGCCAAACAACGGAACAGATGTGAGTCCTACCACTTCCTACCTTTCGAAAAGACATGATTAATGGAGAATTATAGGAATACTCTAATTCTTGTTGAAAAGCTTGATCGATTTATTGGTGCCTGCAGCCAAACGATAACCAGGTCCATGTTTCAAATCACTGAAGAGAACCCAGAATCTGGGGCTCATCATGGTTCTGTCCTTCACTGCAAAACGTGTGCCAAGAATATTTCCTTCCAGCTCAGCAATCCTCCTTCCTTTCTACATAAATCCTACATACTTTTCCCTTGCTCCTGCCTTGGTTAAGATTTTTTGTGGCAGCCTTGCAAATGATTTCTGCCTTTAGAAGATTCCTTAAAGTTACACCATGTCTCTACACCCCATGCTTGAAATGGTTTCCACTTTCTACCAGAATGAGACCTTCCACTAAAGTGTCAGGTCAGCATCACTCCCCCAGTAAGTCATCGCTGACCCAGTTATGTCTAGACCAGGTTAGGCTCTCCTGCCCTGTGTTCTCACGGAATTCTGTCTCCCCAGTACTTCATTTTCACACATTGTTATTAATTTCTACTTAATTGTCTGTCTTTCCAACTGGAGTTTAACACCCTGAGGAAAATATTATATATTTGCAATCTGGTGGTTGTTAAGTAGATGAAAATTCTAAAGTTTTATCAGCCCTTACGGTCCAAATTTTATTTCTCTTCATGAGATAAACCACAGTGTTTTTATTAATTGTCCTCTGTAGCTATTTCAGCCTTTCTTCTTTTAGTAGTTGAATTATAGGAGGTAAGGAACATATAACTAGTGAAGTTTTCAGCTTCTCTTGCAGCTATAGTCTGGTGGACAATGAGAGTTGACAGGTACAGCTTCTAGCTTGTATCATTTTTTTTAAGTTTCTTTCCCATTTCCCTTTCCTGTTCATAAAGTCTAGAATGCAAATGGTGGTTGTCAATCAGCATCATCTAGGGAGATAAAGATACAAGAAGATAGAACACGGGCTGGAGAGATGGCTCAGCAGTTAAGGGCACTGGCTGTTCTTCCAGAGGTCCTGAGTTCAATTCCCATCAACCACATGGTGGCTTACAACCATCTGTAATGAGATCTTGTGCCCTCACCTGGTGTGTAGGCATACATGCAGACAGAGCACTGTATACATAATAAATAAATCTTTAAAAAAAAAAAAAGACGAAGAAGAAGATAGAACACAAGGCAAAGGAAATCTAATCCCTGAGTGACCTCGAAGAGTCAACCCACCAGTCTACCCAGACTGCTACTCATTTGACACTAACCTACATCAAAGCAAACTTTTATTTATATTTTTGAATTTTCTTCTCTCTCTTTTTCTCTCTCCCACCCTCCTCATTATATATTCACATATTCATCATACTAACTTACCTTAATTACTTATTTGCATCAATTTCTGATTCCTATAGCTTAACTTTGTCTACAAACAGGATATTTTTGAAGTTTTTTATACAAGCATCCAAGTATGTTTTAGCGATACCATTATGTATACAGGGCATTCTCAATCATTTAGTATTCATGTCATTACTATCTATCAATAAATACTGTAATAGAGTATAATACCCATGTTTACCATCTGCACTATAGAAATGCTTTGTTTACTCAACTCATGGCTGCCATACTAATTTGGAATTAAAAGAAAAATTGTGTTAAGAGATACAGGTTGCCCCTCTATCACTGTAGAACATGAAGAGTTTTATGTCAACAGTACATTCAGTAAGAGCTAAACATTTTGTGATGCCTTTTATCCATCCATAAAGCCTGAGAGGCCGAAAGTAAGAGAAGGGCAACGCACTTTTGCAGAGTGCTTATGGAAGCAGTCTTTGGATATCAAGTCACACCTTGTATATTTGGGTTTTTAGAAAGTTGACATTTGCTGTTAGAACTAATAAATCATAAAAGGGCATCACAATGGATGTTTTCATAACACTAATGCCCCAAAGGCTGAAAGAATCCTCACAGTGGCTGGCAAGGATTGCTTCACCTTGTAAAGCTTTTCAGACAATCTAGCAATCACACATTAAGAGTTGGACTCAGCCTTCGCCATGATGGCTGCAGTGGATGTAGGTTTCTTTAAGTGTCCCAAATGAGCCAGGTAAAAATAGACCCTAAAACTACTACCTAGAGTCTTGTCCGGGAGCCAGAGATCCTTTCTTCTATGGGTCAGATTTGTTTTCTTTCAGTTAGAGCCACAGTGGATGTCATGTTTCCCGAGACTCGTCTCTATGGATAATAATACTATTTTCTTTGGGTTATTTAAGTAAATGCCACCTTCCCAGTGAAGCCCACTCTGGCCACCATGTCTAAAACCCCAGGTCTCCCTGACACTTTGCCCTTGCAGCATTATCTGGTGCAGTGTACATTTACAGGTGCCTCTGATCTATCACCTGTTCCCTTGAATAGACCACAAACTCCATGAGAGCAGGGAGGTGGTTATCATTGCTTGATGTTATATTCTAATACCTACACAAGGCACAACAAAGAAGAGAGGATTTCAGGATACTTGTGAACTGATGAATGCAAGAAGGGGGAAATTGTACATTTTCATTAGGCACTACAGCTCTACATCCTCTGCTCCTGGAGGTTGCTCACACATTCTGACAGTACGAGCCCTGTGAGCCATCAGAAAGTCCCTTGATTGCTTTCTTTGTATTGTTTCACATATAACCTGTGGTCAGTACATCAAGAAGTGAGATATCATTATACAAAGGGAAATTCTCAGTTCAGATGCCCTTAAATAATAACAATAACAACAACAATAATGATAATGGAATTCAGTCTAGCATGATGGTATAGTCCTAGTGGTTCAGGAGACTGAGGCAGGAAGATTGCTTGAGCCCAAGAAGTTCACTACCTGCCTGAGCAACATAGAGACTTTATCTCAAAAATCCCAGAAAAACAAAGTTTGCTTTGTTATGTTTTAATAGACTTGCCTTCCATTTTAGGTTGAATTTTTGTCCATTAAATAGATGTTTGTATTGCCAGAACGTGTAACCTTTCTTGAAAGTAGGGCCTTTCTAAATGTAAACAAGTCAGAAAGAGATAATTAGGGTGACTCTTAATCCACTCTGACTGGTATTCTGATAAAAGGGGAAATAATACAGAGGTGGACATGCACAGGGGAAGCCATATAAAAACACACCAGGAAGATGTGGTGTGTAAGTAGAGAATGGTGGAGCTACAGGCCAAGGGATGCCATAAAGATCCCCATCGAGCTCCAGAAGCTGAGACAGGCAAGAAATAACTTTCCTTCGGGCCATCAGAGAACACACCACCCTACTTTTGTAACGTGAGACAATACATTTCTATTGCTTTTGGCCACCTAGACCCCCAACCCTAAAAACTGAAGAAACCTTGGACAGGCTTGACAAGGACTCAGACTCTATGGTCATCTCACTTCTCTACCTCCAGTCTTAGCTATGAGTGAGCAAGCCCAGGATAGGCTACTCACACGCTACCAAGCTGACCATGAGCAACCTTGAGGACTTCAATCTTTTTTTTTTTCATGCTTACCAAAGATTTTGGCTCTTCCTACAGCTGACTGAAGTCTGGGGTTTTGGTTTGATTCTTGACTGATTTTAGACATGTGCCAAACAGTAAATCAGAGGCTGTATCTAAGGAGACCCACTGTACCAGTGGCTCTAAGGCAACAGAGGCCTAGATGTAGAGATGGGAAGGAACCAAATACACATCAATGGCTGTTGGCACCCACATGCATCCTCTCAGCATGCAGTGTGCTCAGCAAGGCTGCTTATAGTAAATGCCTGTCAGCAATCTCCACATCCCACTCCATGCCCTCAGAAGCACTCATCAACTCCCAGTTAAAAGGGAAATAACAGATAAATATGTCAGCATCCTTAGTCTATGGTCAGATAGCTCTGAGGTGTTCTAGAATTATACCAGAGTTTCCCAGGGGTGTTGAGCTTAGTTGTTCACACTGGATGGTTAATATATTATCTTAGTCCATTCAGGCAGTTTTACCAATATATTGCCTTATAAGCAACAAAAATGCATTTCTAACACTCCCAGGTTCCAAGGTCAAGGCACCAACAGATGAGTGTCTGGTAAGGCCCATTCCCTCACAGAAAGCCGTCTTATCATTGCATCCTCACACAGTAGAATGCAGAGAGTTCTCGGAGCTCTCTGTTACAAGGTTAACTCTCGGTTAAGAGGAGAGCTCCCTTCCTCACAATCTAAGCATCTTCCTTAAACCAACACATTGGGTCAGAAGTTCTACTTACAAACATTAACAGTAAACAAATACTCACTCAGATCATAACTCATTCCTTTCATACATTTTTCTCTCCTGTCTTATGTAGCCCCGTATGTCTGACCCCACAACGCACACACACACACACACACACACACACACACACACACACACACACGTGCATGGTTGCGTGCACACAACTAGTATTTCAGTATTGTATTGAGGTTTTTGGATCAGTTCTGCTGACGAGGGCATTCAAATCAGTAGAAGACCCAACAAATTGATAGAGATAGAACTTAGAGTTCTGTGAGAATAGACAGAGAAAGATTGGGACTAGAAAGTCAACCAATGGGTGTCCACCGGAGTCAGTTACTGTTTCTTCTTCTCAGTTCTTTATAATCAAGCTCTTTCCTGCAGCTCCAATGAACAGACGAGAGCACAGAATTGTCATCAGGCCAGGAAGCTTAGACAGTGAGCTCCTTCTTTGCTGTTATGTGTTTCCTTTATCATGTCTAAAGATCCTATTTAATGAAGACTGAGAATGCCAACCTGTGTCTCTCAAGAGTGTCTTTCCAGGAAACCAGGACATGGCATAGGGGAGATCCTTCTTAAACCTCTTTCCAAGAAGGCCTGCTGCTAACGGTATCAGAAGGCATACTCAACCGCATTCCCCATCATTTCACCCAGAGGATAATATTAGACGTTAAAAATCCAAGTCGGAAAGATGCATAGACCATGAACATTTTTAAGTGCCCAGAAACCATGTCTTCCTATTTGAACTAACTAACATGAAAATGTGATCTCCAGCCATCCAGTGGGGAGGCTCAGGAGTGGTTGCTTTAAGGCAGTCAGCCTTGCTGAGCTCTGAGCCTGAACAGTCTGTGTGTGTCAAGCCTCCTCCAATCTCTGCGGAATGTTATGCCACTGTCCCCAATGGCAGAGAAGTCACCCCTGGGAAAATCCACTGTGTCTTGAGCAAGCAAAGGCAGTGCTTTGCAAGTGCTGTGGGACGCATCCCTCCGGTCTCCTTTGTTCTCTGAGTGTAAGCAGATGTTGAACATTCTTCTCATTATCTTGGGATGCTGTATAATATTATTATGGTGTCAGGCTATTAGAGGCAGCAACAACAGCCTTAATTGAGGCTTAGAGCTGAATAGTAAGCATGTAACCTTACTTCAGGGTGTTTGCAAATGCTTTCTGGAAGCAGTTTACAAAGATGTTTTCAATTGTTGAAAACAAGGACCGGTCGGGCCAAGATCAAGTAAGAGTTTCTTAAGATATGGGCACAATAAACATATTTCTTAGGATCTCATTTTTTTTTTCAGCCAGAAGCACAGAAAATCTGTGGGCCAGAAAGCCTCATGCATGCCACTTCCTGGACTAGTCCAGGGAAAATCTAATGAAACGCTGCGAAAGTTACACTCAGCTCTACCGTGATCTCACGGCTGCAAAATTCCACTCCTTCTTTGAAGTGATTTTTACTGTGATAATAATTATCTGTCCATGAGTCTGGACTTGGCACTGGCCTATCGTTAGGGATGGGGATTGGGGCACATACGCTCGTGGCCAACTCTCAGCAAGGAAGCACCACACAGAGGCTGTCCATAAATCTTAACCGAGGCATTTGTCTCTCTATACCTGAAGTGACTGGTCTTATACTCCCCTGGTGAATTACAGCTCCCAGATACTTGGTAAGGACTCAACATGATTCTGATGCACAGAGTGGAAGACAGGAAAACCACGTCACCCCAGATTGGTTCCAGGCACAAACTATTAAATGGCAGTTTGAGTCTCCTTTACTAGGTAAAGGAAAACAGAAACAGTGCTTTTTAAAGTGCATTCTGACTGAACAGAGTCCAGCGTGCATGGACCTATCTCCCAGGCAGAGGGTGATGCAGGCCACGTTTTTTCTAAAGTCTGCTCTCAAAGAACCCATTCCACTGGACTTAAGAGATTTTTTTTTGGTTTTGTTTTCTTTTTAAAAAATGGTTTTTTTTTTTAAATCACATACACAGAAAGGAAAAAGCATGCAATGTTTGGTTTGTTGTTTGATGGTGACCACAGGCAAATTTAGGTGGAAAAAAAAATCCAGGATGAACAGTTATAAACTCTAAATGATACAGGGCTTAGAATCTAATTTAGGGATTTTAAATCATGTCTTTCAAAGGAATTTATAATCGAGTAAAAGGTCCAGGGTATTCCTCCCTTGGAGCCTTTTCAACTCTTGAGAATTCTTTTCCATTTTTCCCTAATAAACAAAAAAAAAAAATTCAAAAGACTAAAAGACTGATTTCAAGCATCTTTTCCATACAGTAAAGCAGGGAAAGAGGAAGAGGTGAGGGCTAAAAAAAAAAATCATCTTATATTTGTTTTGTTCTGTAGAACCCATTGACAACAATTTGCATAAAATATTATTTAAATAAGTCTTCTTTGAAAAATAAGCGCAATTCAAAGTTGCTAGTTCAATTAGATTTATTACTCAACTGCATCCTTATATTCCCAATAAATCTACTTTAATGAACTTTTTAACAGGATTGTAACATCAAGATCTTTTTGACAAGTAAAATGACACCCAATACTTGGTACAGCCCATATTTTTCTCTTTTACATCCACTCTGTCCCCGATATTATAATATTGTTGTTGTTGTTGTTGTTGTTGTTGTTACATGGTGGAGAATAAACCTACGGCCTTGTGCATGTTGAGTAAATGCTCTAACACTGAACTATATCTACAGCCCATTTTTATTATTAATATTTCAAATTTTGAGACAAGGTATCACTATGTTACTCAGGCTATCCTTAAACCCTTACATTCACTCTGTAACCCAGACAGGCCTTGAACTTACAATCCTGTTATTATCCCCCTGAATTAACTTTTTGCAATTAACTTTTTGATTTCTGAATTAACATTTTGCAATTCTATTAGGGCAAAAGACTGAAATCATAAGCATATATTCAAAAGAAGGCCACCACGACCACCAAGATGGTGTGACACAAATCGTAAGTCAAATCTAGCTTGGCAATATTAGCTCCACCACTGTGACATCATGCAAGGGACTTAGCGTCTCTGAACCTTGGAGCTCACATCTGCTAAATAGGGACAATATTATCCACTTCAAAAACTTCAAAGTTAAAAAAAGACTGTTTGGGCATATATTTACTCCGGTGCTAGCCACTTGGCACTTTATTAAACAAGTTAATAGAGATCTCTAGTTGCCAGGCACATGTATAAATTAAGTTTAAAAGCTGGGGTCTAAACTCTAGGCAGTTCAGTTCTATGAACTAAAGACCTAACCAGTATGTGGATGAGGTTCATTAGGCTCTTAAATGGGGACTCATAAACAGTAAATTATTGCCGCAATTAAGATTGTATCAGTAAGCTATTGCTATGTGACAAAACATCCCAACCAAAATATAGCGCCTTAAAAAAAACCAAAATCAGGTGGCCCGGGGGGGGGCGGGGGGCGGGACGGGAGGAGGGAGAACGGGGGAATCTATGGCTGATATGTAAAGTTGAATTATATTGTAAAATAAAATAAAATAAATTAAAAAAAACGAAAATCAATACTTCTCATTATTCTATAGGTCTACTGGGTAGCTCTAGTGTTGGGTTATGCTAGCTGACCTTAACTGGGCTCACTTGTGTGCCTATAGTTAGCTGTCAACTGGCTTCCAGCTAACTGATTTGGGATGGCCACAAAATACCTAAATTTTTCTTATGTGTTTTTCTCTGTCTCTTAGTGACTAGCCTGGTCATGTTACCAAGGCTTTGACCAAGGATCAACAATAGAAAACGACTGTGCCCAGAGTACAAGCTTTACATTGCATTTGACATCCAACTATGCAAAGAAAGCTGTGTGGCTGACTCCAAAGGCAACAGTTGGGTCAAAATACCTCTCCATAGTACAAGCGTTTAATAATTGGGGCCATTGATACAATTAGTCTACCACAGAAATACTTAAATTTATAGGAGTAGCAGAATTAAACCTGAAAAATTAATCTCTCAGGAAATACATACCAAAAAGCTGTAAGAATCCATGAAGAATTAATGTGCCTAAAATTGCTTTAGGAATACTTAATACAATACAACATAAAATTAAATTATTAACATTTAATAAGGGGTCACATTTCTAAATGATTCCACATGTCTGTTTACACTTCACTGTCACGGTGTCCCAGGGGCACTTGCCTGACTTTCTCTAATAGTATCCATTTAGCATCTGCAGGGACTACATTTTTTATTTTTATAGCACAGATTATACTAGTGAAAGTGGCAAACATGGGAATATTATGGGTTATTGTAAGAGTGAGTTGGTTTTCATGAGAATCCATCCTAGCTGGACCAGATTACACAGTTCTGTAATCCCAGATACTTCATAGGCTGAGGCAGGAGGATCGCAAGTTCAATGGTTGCTTGGATGACTTAGCAAGACACTGCCTCAAAACAAAAATTTTACAAGAGGGGCTGGACAGAAGGATTAGTGGTTGAAAGCATTTGCTGCTCTTGCAGAGGACCCAAGTCCGGTTCCGTACCCACATGGCAACTCACAACCACTTGTAACTCCTGTCCCAGGTGACCATATGCCCTCTTCTGACCTCTGAGGGCTTGCTCCAGCCTTCCAGTGGTGCACACACATGCACTCAGGCACATACGTATAAATGCATAAAATAAATAAATATCTTTAAAGGTAAAAGATCTGGGGAGCTAGCTTAGTGGTAAAGTACTAGCCTGCTTCACTCACCTAAGACCCAGTAATGAAAAAAAAAATACTGCTGGCCATGATAATAATGGTGACAGACTAAAATTTGATTTGTAGAATATCCCATAAAATTAGGAGCCCAAAGTCAGCATTTTTGGATGCAAGAACAAGATGTCATTATTTTAGGGTGCTGAATAAAATGTTCTTCCTGCTAACATGGGTATAGCTATATTATATAGAATAGAACCAGATTACATAAATGCCACTTGAGACAAGACGAACCATAAAGGTTTCTCTCTCTAACATAGCAAAATGGACTTACTGTCTATTATCCTGAACAAGAAGATTCTTGAACTAAAATAACTGAATGTGTAGTTTAATACCACTGCCATCTCTGTCGTACTGAAAAGATCACAGTCCTTGTGCCTTAATCTTTCTCATTTGTAAAATGAGTATTTCTTTCACAGGGTTGTTACGGGGAGCCAACCATTGAATATTCTGTAAAGTGCTTACAACACCACCTGTAACATATCCCTTCATAATGGTTGTTTTTACCATTGGCATCATTAAAGCGAGACCATTGAGGGCAAAGTCTTTGATATCTGCTAACACAGTCCCAGTGACCAAGTAGAATGTGTAAAGTCCCAAAAAAAGAAGAGACAGAAGCACACAAGTGACAGTGATACAAGCTTAACTTAGGGGAAGGAGACCTGCAAAGGGAAACCACGAGTTCAAAACACCAGAGCATCCGCTGTCCACACATAGACTTAACTTAGGGGAAGGAGACCTGCAAAGGGAAACCACCAGTTCAAAACACCAGAGCATTCGCTGTCCACACATAGACCGCGTGATTATAGAAAAGGAATGGGGGCATGGGGAGAATGAGACTGAGAATTTCCTGTTTTAGGCTGTTTGGCCATTTCTAAGAGTAACCAAGGGGAGGTAAATAAAAGGATGCTAAGTCATCAACAAACATCCCCATGGCTGGTCTTCACTAGGGTTGATGGGGGAGGGCGGGAATCTGCAGAAACAAGTTATTTTCATTCTGGAAACTAAATGACTGTAGTATTGGGAACTGTCTCCATTCAACCAAAATGGAGGAGCTTTACAAAGTGGCGTGGCACTGGCCACGCTAAATACGGACTCAAAAGGCTCCAGTTTGGGACATGTTCTTTCATTCATCAGACACTGGCATCCTCTGTGGAGGCACACTATCACATCCCAGTTCTAAGGGACACTAAATGATCCCATCATATGGCCTGAATGTGAATGTCCACCACAGGTTCACTGTGAATTCTTCATGCCCAGTTGGTGGCACTACTCTGTAAGGTTGTAGAAACTTTAGGGAGTGGGGCCTAACTGGAGAAACTAGGTCACTGAGAGCTGGTCCTTGGGGATATCACGCCCTTGGGCTCTTCGTCCTTCTCTCTGTTTCCTGGCCACCAAGATAAAAACTGCTCAGCCCTGTCACACCCTCCCCCGCAGGGTGTACCAGCACCTCTGCAATCATGAGGCCAGATAAACCACTGTTTTTTAAGTTGTTCCTGTTGGTTATTTGATCATAGCAATAACAGGAGTATCTGACGCAGAAACCAACAGAAGAAAAGGGCACTAGAGTAGCTAAGAATGAAGTAGAAGATGTTTGTCAAATGCTTAGGACTGTGAAAAGATCTGGGGTTTGAAGGGTCGGTAAAGGGGTTAAGAGAGGTGATGTAATAGGCAATGACAAGGTTTCAGAATAGATGGCAGAGCCAGAAAGCACACTGGTCCTGTCGGGCCACCCTCTGCCTTCAGCTGGTCATTCTTCTGGGGATCTTTTCTGTAAATGAATAAATCTCCTGGTATTACTGTTTTGTTTTATAATAAATATTGTTAGAATGTATTTTCACAGTACTTCGAAGGACATTTATATACTTTATGAAGGTGGTATGGGAAGCATGGAAAGAAGTATTCTAGAAACTCTCTGGCATAGATGAGGCAAGACAATGAGCAAATTCTGAGAATTAGTGTGGTGTCTCTTTGCTTTGAACAGAGCAATCAACTTGTCAGCAAGCAGTTAACAACACTTGAAGGGTTGCCTAGAACCCAGTCGACTGACTGTGTGATGGATTTCTAGTCTTACCTCTGTGAACCAAGAAAATCTGCAAGAGGCAGCCAGCTTTCAGGCACTTAGCGTGCTAAGCTTCCCATCAAGGCGTGTGCTTTGAGAAGACACTCTAACTTAATGAAAGCCTGAACTGGAAAACATTGCAATAGAATGACTTTATAAGAACCAATGCTAAGATGTAGCAAAGGAGAAACCAGATACCTACTTGAATAAAATATAATTTGTAATTAATTAGTCCGGTTTATATACACAACCAGATTAAAACTGATCTCACTAGAGGAATCTTGTAAAAATCATTTCAATGTTCCTCTCTAGAATCCATTTTCATTTTTAATTTACATAAAATTGTTGTTCGGGTGGCTGACTTTTTGCTTGTTTTTACTCCTTGGGAAGAAAGTAAAGGAAAAGCTAAGCCCAGCTTATGTTGGTATTATTCTGAAATCCCTTGGAGAGGCATCAAAGGGAGTTTACCTTAGTGATAGGTCTCATGCAACAATCCACATGGTTCTAAATAAGGGCAGGGCAATGAAAGTAGACAAAAGAGGGCAAAGATGCAGAAAGAAAAAGAAGGGGGAAATAGAAAGCAATTTAATATGGCACTTAAAAAAAAACACAGGGCATTGAGTGTTCTTGAGAGCTCCATTGACATTGAGTCACCTATTCCGGGAAAAGAAATCCCGTCTCCAGAAACCACAGCACACATTCATTTATATTTAGGCAATATGTATTGAAAACTTAAGATCAGCACTATCATGGCCTTGTCTTCCAAGAGTGCCTAGTAGTAGGAAACGCATACACATAAGCTAATAATGACAACCTGCAATGGGAAGACAGTGCTGGCTGCTTACTCTCCAAGTAGCAGTCATTTGTGTGGTGAGATAGATGTTGGATTCCTGTACATGTAACTATTTGATCAGCTGGCAGCTCCATGCTAAAAGGCAATCCAAGATCTAGGTTCATTCTATCCTGTGGCTTCAACATCCTCAACACTTGGTTTCCCAAGTTATATTAAGAAAACAAATAGGGAGCTAGGGAGATGGTTCAGCCATTAAGCTCATGTGTTGCCCTTGCAGAAGACCTGAGTTCAGTTCCCAACACCCACAGGTGACTCACAACCACCTATAACTCCAGTTCCCGGGAATTGGGACCCTTTTCTGTCCTCTGTGGACAACTACATACTTACTAACATATAGTCACACACATGCATATAACTTAAAAATGATTTTTAAAATAAAAAAGAACACAATAATCAGTGTTAGTGGTCAAAGGAAATATTATCCCCACAGATTTCATAAACATCAAGAGGGTAGTGGGTAAGCATGGTGAAAACCTACAAATACCACAACTTAGATGAAATAATAAGCCATTCATAAAAAAGAAAACACAAACACCTTACTAATATTGACATAAAATGAAGTTTAAAACAAAAATCCTGAATAGGCCTATAGCCATTAAGTAAACTGCAGTTACTATTCAAAACGTTCCCATAAATAAATCTCCAAGCCCAGATGGTTTCACTGGTCAATTCTAGTAAATATTTATGGAGGAAATAACTCCACAAACACTTTTAGAGAAAAGAGGACAGAACACTTCCAAACTCATTTTATGAGACCAACTTAACCTTAGTATCCAAACTAAAAACACTATAAAAAATGAAAATTACAAAACTTCACTGGGCTTCATCTCATTCCAGCCAGCTGAAAGAGGAAAGAGAGGTGATGTGTTTGTATAAGAGGGGCTTTCGGGGGCCAGGCCTGGAGATAGGGGACTCTGATGTGGAATATTGCTTTAACTATGTAGAGATGTGTTACATTTGTTTATGCTGCAGAATATTTCTTTAGCTGCGAAAAGGTGTGTTATATTTGTTTATGCTGCATTTGTTTAATTATATAAAGACGTGTTGCTGTTTTACCTTGCCTGCCTAAGGCCCCTGACTGGTTTAATAAAAAGCTGAACGGCCAATAACTAGGCAGAGGCAGGATAGGTGAGGCTGGTGGGCAGAGAGAATAAGTAGGAGGAGGAATCTAGGCTACAGAGAACAAAAGAGAGAGAATGAGGGGAAAAAAGAGAAGGAGACACCTGGGGCCAACCATCCAGGCAGCCACCAGACAACCAGTCACGGAAGAAGCAGAAAAAGTAGGACATACAGAATGACAGAAAGGTAAAAGGCCTCGAGGCAAAACGTGGATGAAAAGAGATTAAATTAAGTTATAAGAGCTAGTGGGACAAGCCTAAGCTAGGGCCGAGCATTCATAACTAATAAGAGGTCTTTGTGTCATGATTTGAGCACTGGCTGGTGACTCAAAAGAAAGCCTGCTACAGTATTCTGTATTCATTCACATCTTTCAGGCAGACTTCAGCAAGTTGTCTACAAACAGTAGACAAAGTGGGGCAATGTAGCCTGTGTACCCTCAAAATAAAAATGAAGTATATTTGGTGGAGCTAACAATACAATGCAATAAATTAAAATGAAATCAATAAAAATGAAAAGTATCTACAGAGGGCTGATCAAGAACAAGGAAAAGACTGAATGAAGAATGAATGAATGAATGAAGAATGAATGAATGAATGAATGAATGAGTAAATGGGCTGTTGGCTGCTGCTGTATATGAACTCCCTTAAAACTGCCTCCCACTAGCTCCAGATGAGGTAGTATGTGTAGCAAAAGTGATTTACAAGTCACTGACGCACTCTGCTCAGAGTTAACTTGTGGCTAACAGTTGGGTGTGCACTCGCTCAGCTTTTCTGTAGGGACTTGGCAGCAAGCCTGGCCTAGAATTAAACATTTTGGTTCCAGTTCTACATTAGGCTAGCAGAATTCTGCTGTAGTCATTTAGCCCACCCCAACCCGAACTGCCTTCCTTTGTTTCTTTGAGAGGGTGGGAACAGGAGGGACTTGGGGAAGCCAAAAATACATCCTAGTTGGATTTTATGACAAACATTGTGTGGTCTGCCTGTGTACATGAAAAGCTGGTAGAGTTTGTTTTAAAAGATAGGAACTTGTCTTGTTTAAATGTAAGCCACAGCCTCCTCCTCACTTACTAACGCTCCCATATTCCATAGATCTGTTTTCTCTTATTTACATTCCTCATGCTACTATTTTTTGTTCCTCATTTCCCAGCCTACCACAATATGCCCTATTTCCCTCTAAAGAGCTAAAAGGAAGACACATCTTCAAGAAGTTTCTGAGCATGGCCCAACCTAAACTGTCATTCTCTGAAAATCAAAGTGACTATTGCGTCCAAACACCAGTAGACCACTATAGAAAAGAGGTGTTCATATGGTACTGTGGTCAAGAAAGCTGGTGCACAATGACACCCACACTGCTCCCAGGTCCTCCTGGCTCTTTTGTAATTGCTTGAGTCACCTGATGGCATCTGCAAGCACGGTTCTCCTAATTTCCCTGTCCATCACCAGAACCACCTCTACCCTAAAATTCTCTCTGTCCCAGATTCCCTGAGACTTCACAAGCATGCAGAGCAGAGCCACAGAAGGTCTTCCCCAAGTTCCTTGAGGAACCTAGCATGGTATCAGAATAGCCTTCTTGATGCCTCATACATTTCTTTCTGGTGGTGAGATTATCTTCATGAGACACTTGTCTTCAAAGTCAAGTTAAGCATTGAAATTGTCTTTTATTACTTCTAATGTGTATCAGGTTCTTCTCCAGCTAAAATTTAAGTTCCTTTGGGGGAAATCATGTAAAGTTGTTTTGGAATTTCCACAGCTTCACACATGACCTCATATATAGTTGATACTCAGTAAATAGGTGGGGTTTATTTATTTATTTATTTATTTATTTATTTATTTATTTATTTATTTATTTATTTATTGGATTTAGGTCAAATTGTGGTATAACTCCAAATTAAAAGGCAAACATTTCCAAGAAGGACAACAGTGTCAGTTTTCTATATCAGTAAGTACCAGCATTTTAATGGTGTTTTAATTAAGACTAATTAATAAAAGAGGAAGCAGGAAACTCAGTACTGAGAAGAGGGAACAGGGAAAAAGGAATCCCTCCCATATAGGGGACGTAGTACCATAAGAGACACTGGGTCTTTTCCTTGCATTATTCACAATGGGACTATCAGAGTTCGGAGAACAAACTGCTCCATGGTTGCTAGCACAGCGGAAAAGACCTTGTGGAGGGAGGAAGACTGAGGGTAAGCCTTGAAGGAATACACTTCGTATTAGTCATTGTTCTCTAGAATAACGGAACTTACAGAATAAATATATATGTGTATATATATGTGTGTGTGTGTGTGTGTATATATATATATATAT
>CABHPH010125752.1:0-10282 GCA_902168325.1 Peromyscus nudipes
CTTGGCCAACCAATTACGCATATCTCTCCAGACTAGGGCAAGGGAAACACTTCACACTTACTTGACCCAAATGAGTCTAACTAGGAGACATAGACACACCTCACATGACATCATTGTAAATAGGATAATGTCTTTGTCATTGGTGTAGAAACAAAACCTCAATTCTAGTCTTGGCTTTAGCCGTGACTCAGTCTCCAAGGCTGGGTGAGGCCGGTATTCCATCTGAACCTCATTGATCAATTGTGGATAATTGTCTGCAGCCATACCTAGTTTATAAGGATGTTGTTGATATATGTGGGGAGGCTTAAAAAACATGAAGAAGTACCGAAAGACTACTGTCATCTGGTCGATTATTGCTATTTATCACAGTCACCTTGCCTTCCTTCAGACTTCTCCTTGCCCCTCATTCAGTTTTTAGAGCTCTCAAAACGGCTTACCTAAGAGACTTTTGCCCTACCACATCCATGGCTGAGACCTGGCACTTGAGCTGTAGACTTCCACAGGCCCAAGGATGTGTGTCTTAGCTTGGCCTCTAAAGCTGTGAAAAACACCATGAGCAAAAGCAACTCGGGGAGGAACGGGTTTCTTTCAGCTGACACTTTATAGTCCATCGTGAAGGGAACTCGAGGCAGGAACCTAGAGGCGGGAACACAAGCACAGGCCTCGGGGGAATGCTGTTCACTGGCTTGCTCCCCATGACTTGCTCAGTCTGTTTTCTTATATCACCCGGAATCACCTGCCTAAGGGTGGCACTACCCCGATTGAGATGGACCCTCCCGCACCAATTCTTAATCAAGAAAATGCCTTACAGACTTGTGTAAGAATTGTCCATTGGAATTCCTCTTCCCAGATAACTCCAGCTTTGGTTACGTTGACAAGCAGCTAACAGGACAATGGGCATTCCCTCGATAGCCCTGGAAAGATACGAGGAGGCTCTTCCCTGGGTCTGGTGTTGGTGGAGTAAACAGTGAGTGCCTGTGGATGGATCCCTACTGAGGAGGTCTAGTGGGTGGGAAGATGGCCGGACCTGTATGAGCCGTGTTATTCTGTGGAGAAAGATGGTCCCAGGAGTGAGCAGGAAGGGCCTGGGTCAGGGACTGACGGGGAGGAGCCCCGGCTTGTGCTGTTTTCCCCTCACCCACCACCAGAGATCTAAGAGCCACTGAGGCATGAACCCCACACTTGACTTGCCGTCTGATGAGAGGGGCCTCCACAACCACTGCTCCTGGCTTCACCAGTGAAATGAGAAAAGGACACTTCAACACTTCCTGCTTTCCCTTTGGGGGCCTCTTTTATGTTTCTTTGGTGTGGGGTTGATGTGGGCAAGAGGGGCCCAGTGCTCTGCTTTGGCACAGAATATCAGCTAACTTAGGTTCAGCTTGAGCAACATAGATGGATGACAAGGAAGTGGCCCACCTCCCTGAATGCAGCAGTCTCCATCCCGGACAGCCAAGCGAATGTTCTAGACGCTGGGAAAAGGCCAGGTGCGGCACTGGGCGATTGAAGTAGAAATGAAGACAAAAGAAAAAGTTACAAGCAAAGTGGCAAGAAAATGGCCAGGTAACTGGGAAGTAGCATGGGGCTGAGGCAGCCCTGGGCGTGGAGGAAGTTGGGATGGGGACGCCCCTGACTGGAAGGACACTCGCAGGAGAGGGAAGGGCACCTGAAAACCAGCCACTTGGTTCAAAACAATTTTCACGTGAGTGTGTGTGTGCTAAGAACAGTAAACATTACAGAGATTACCACTGTGATCCCAATCTGAATGCTAAACAAGAAAGAGTCGGAAAGATACAGTGGAAAACAATACAAGGTGTAGAGGTAAACACCCAGGATGACGAAAGGCGTCTTTCTCACATTGTTACGGTCCCTCCCTCGTGAAGACCCAGGAGGTTCCCTTGTCCCTTAGCAGTTCCCAAGCATCTGTTTTGACCTCCAACTTGTGTGGTGGATCATGTTCATCTTCTATTAGCCGTTTCCTTCGCTCAAGAATGACTTGCTCGGTGTATGTAATGAGTGCTCTGGGTTCTGTTCTAGGGGTTATGAACGTATGGGGAACAAAGCAGATTAAACAATGCCCTAGAGGGCTTTTAGCACATAAAGAAATAAAACTTGCTGTATCTCGAATAAACATCAGATGCTGCAATACACTAACCACAGAGAAAGCAACGTAGAAGAGATCAGGCAACATGAGGTGAGAAGTGATTGCCTGAGAAGATTGAGCAGGCCAGGCACGTGAAGTTCTGGACTGAGTAGAGCAGACAATAGAGACTGAATGCAGAGCCCTACAGCAAGAGGTCCCAGTAGAGCTCAGGGGCCATGTGGCCGAGTGGAAAGAGAGGAGATCAGAATGACATGCTTCAGGATTTCAGGGGCCATTGAAAGTCTACTGGCTTCTGTTTTAAATGAGATAGACATAGTTTTCAATAGGGAGAATGACATGGTCTGAGCTCATTTTCATCAGATTGTGTACATCGACGAGATACTGTATGGGGCAGAGAGAGAAATGGCAGCAGGGGGGCCAGAGTGGCCGGGGTGTACGTAGGCGTGACACACGGGTGGCTTCTGCTGTGTCTCAACTCAGAACCCACAGGTCATGCTAATGAGTGGAATGTGGATATGAAAGAAAGAGACCCAGGATGACCCCAAGGCTTTGGGACAGGTCATCACTGCCGGAGGGGAAGATGAGAAGTGCTAATGGTGTTTGGAAAAGAGCAGAAAACTGGCTTGAGGTGTTTTGAATTTAGAAATCTCTTAGTCATATCCATGTAGAGGTGTCGGGTGGGCAGCTGTGTCTGAGCAAGGCATTTGGGGAAGAAGTCCACGCTACCAATTGGAATATAAATCATCACAGTCATCATATAAAATCATCAATTTTATACTAGTTGCATATAAGTCCGTCTAGGTCAGCGTAGTGTCTTATTCGTCTTTGAAGTCCCACACAGCTCAGGAGTGGCTTACTTACACTGGTGGAGACTCATTAACCTTTATAGAGCATGTAGACCTAGCTATAAAAATAAACTCAGGATTTATTTTGTTGTGACGACAATAGCGTGCCTTCCCCTCCCCCCCAGCACACACTCTCATGCAAGGATGATGGAAAAAAAAAAAAAAAAAAAAAAAAAAAAAACAACCCCACAGATCCAGAAGTGGCCTGGATCAAAGCTCTCACTCTGCTGCCTATAGTAGCTGGCTTCTACTGGGTCATCTTGCGTAGGTTACTTAATCTCTCCCAGCTGCTTCCCCTATCTGTAAAATGGGGGTGAGCTTAACAACCAGTTCCAAGTGCCTTTTTGAAGCAGAATGGTGGTTGTATGTGCAAAATGTACAAAACCCCTTATAAACATAATATTATCAGGTTGGGAATCATCAGAGATAGGAATGATGAGCATCCGCCCCTGAGCTTATCTCTTGGTCCATCAGAAGGACTTCCAGTCCACCGTATATGCCAGCAACTGGGATTCTGTGTGTGCCGACTGGGCTAGCCTCTGCCTGCCTGGGTCCCCCCACTGTTAAACAGCTCGGGTCACCACACCATCCTATGCACATCACCCAGGCTCTCTGCTCAACCTCTTCAGCCCTGACCAAGTTCCTCCCTAGTCACCCCTACAGCAATGGCCTTCAAAGCGTCGGGAGTTGTATGGCAATGCAATAAAACTAGAAATACTTAAAGATTTACTCATGTTTCTTATTAATGTGAAATATAGAGACAAGATTTTCAACGTCGTTAGTCGCTGGTAACATGTTAGAACCACAATGAGACACCACTGTATACTCGTTAGAATAGCTTAAAGCAATACAAAGCTTGGAGCAGCAAGTAGCCCTGGAACCGTATTATCAGTGAGTCTGCATGCATGAAAATGGCAGCACAACTTTTGCGGTCTAGTATTGAAGTCTCATGCAAACATGCACTCATCATAGGATGGAGTGATCTTATTCGAGGGTATGTTCCTAGAGAGATGAAAACTCATATCCACATTAAAACCTATGTCCGAGGGCTGGAGAGGGGATGGTTCGGCAGTTAAGAGTGTGTTTGCTCTGCCAGGGGCCTGAGTTTGGTTCCCAGCACCCATGTCTGGTGGTTCACAACCATCTGTAGTTCCAGCCCCAGGGGATTCAGTTCCCTTTTCGGGACTCTGAAGGCACCAGCACTCATGTGCACAGACCCATACCACATGGACACACACAAAAACATATAATTAAAAAATAAAGTAAATCTTAAAAAAAAAAAGAAAGAAAGAAACTTTCTGGATGCTTCTGGTAGCTTTACTTATAATTGCCAAAACTAGAAGAAATGTGTGTCTACTCACATCCATTGAGTAGACGAAGGTCCTAATCTGTATGACCGATGGAATACTACCCAGCCATAGAAGGGACAAAGTATGGTAACAAAAATAACAGCCGGGGTGAATCCTAAATGTATTTTCCAAGTGAGGTCATCTGAAGCCAAGAGGCTCATATTGTATGGGTCCATTTACTTGACATTCTGGAAGAGGAACATCCAGAGGAGCAGGGAAGAGAGCAGTGGGTGCCAGGTATTGGGAGGAGTCGATGAGCAAAAGGCAGCGAGTGTAAGGGTAAACAGATAGCTCTGCCCTGTGTCTAGTGGCTGATAGAAGCTCCATGTGTTGGTTAACACCCAAAGAATAAACATGAAAGGATGTCAGCTTAAAAAGAAGAATGTGGGCAGAAACTCAAAACAGGACAGAGACTATAACAAATGAACCCAACTATATCATGAATAAGCAATGTCACCACCGCACAGAAGGGCGTGGTGAAGAAAGAGTCCCCACAGACAAGCTATCCCTATGCTCTGGTGGTATGCCAGGGACGGGAACTGGAATTAGGCTGTGAACAAACAGTGTCGTTAATACATCTGTGTCTCACAGATACAGGTGTTGGCAGTTCTGAAAATGGACACCCCGAATGAACAGTAAGTTAATGCAGACTAGGAGAGCCAGTCCCTCGCTATCCGAGGAAGAAGTAACAGGCGAGGAGAGGGGCAGCCAGAACAGACTCTATTGTGTGGGATCCGGAGGTATCAGCATGAAGTCATGTTTGTTTGTGGTAAAATGCACAGTGTCAGGCCGATCATTTTAATCTTTTTAATTGTACAATTCAGTAACATTCAGCCTATTCAGCACATTCACGATGTTATGCAACCATTTCTAGAATTTTTCATCATCCCCAATACACTCTGTAACAAAGGAACGGTAACTCCTTATTCCTTGACCCTCACTCACCACTATTCTACTTTCTGTCTCTGTGAAAGTGTCTTTTTGTCATTTTTTTAAAAATATTTTTTGAAATTACAGTATGGTTATATTATCTCCCTACTTCTTTTTCCTCTCTCCAATCCCTTATTCTCTCAAATTCATGTCCTGTTTTTCTTCAGTTGTGGTTACAAGTGTGTGTGTGTGTGTGTGTGTGTGTGTGTGTTCCTAAATACATAAATTCAACTGGTTTTTTGGCTGTATAATGTTATTTGGGTATCTGTATTATAATCTCAGTGCTGACTACTTGGTATTGGATCACTAGTCGGAGGGAGGATCTTTTCTGGGAAGATCATTTCTCCCTCACTCAGCACTCCCCAGTGGCCTGTAGTTCCCTGTCTAGGGTTGATATCCATGAGCTACCCACTTCTCTGTTGGCATGTCTGTCAGTGACTTCCTTGTTCAGGTCTCATGTAGGCAGCCGTGTGGATGAGACTTCTATAGCTTCTCTGACACTTTTAGACACACAATCACATAGCAAACTTCCTGTTCCTCTGGCTCCCCAGGATCGTCCCTCCCCCTCTTCTGAAATGATCCCTGAGCCTTGGGTGTAGGAAATATGTTGTAGATGTACCAGTTGAGACCAGGCACCACAAGATCTCCTGTTCTCTGCATTTTGATCTCTTGGGGTTTTCTGTAACAGTCTCCACCTGGCTAGATCCTGGCAATGGGTGTGTACGATCTGGCTGGGCAGAAGGGTTGGATGTGGCATAGTGACTGTGTCTTTTCATGTAAATGGAATTGCAAGATTGTTTTTCTTCTGGTCCTGGCTTGCTTACGTCACTCTTTGGGTTTATCCATATCATCACATGATCAGAATTTGCTCTTTTTTGAGACTAACACTAAGCTGTGTGACTGTATCAGTGTGTTTTTATCTTTTTGCCTATGATGGACACATACAGACAAATAATTGAACAAATAAATGAGGGAGGGTTGGTTCAGTGGGTAAGAGCACTTACTGCATAAGCCTAAGGATTCAAGTTCAAACTCCCAGAACCCACATAAAAAGTCAGGAGTGATCCCAAGCACTTATAATGTCGATGCTGTGGGGGGAGACAGGAGGACTGCTGGTTGCTGTGAATAGATGATGGGAGGACTGCTGAGCAGCACCGATGTTGTTAATAGCACTGAATCGTACCCCCAAATTGTATGATTAAGACAGTGTATTTCATGTTATGAGTATCTTACACCCCCCCCTTTTTTTAAGGGCTGCAGAATTTGACATGTGAGCCTGTTCTCTCTTCCTTGGGCAAGTTTCTTGCAGATTAAACTTTTTCCAAACAAGTGGTCAGGCCTGGGTCATACCTCACTTTGTAAGGCAGCACCAGGCTGGGTATCGGGTCAAACACAATTCATAGACAGAGATCAATTCACAATGAGAAAGGTCGGGGTGTGGATCAGGAAAACAGGCATTTGCTCATGGAGAGAAGCTAGTAGCCAGGTTTCATTGAAGATTATCTTAATCTCCGAGAGACCAGACAAGACTTCCTTCAGATTTCTGAGGCTTGGTGACTCAGGATGGGGAGTAACCAGGGAGACAGATGATCTTCGCCATCCCTGCCTGCCTAAGGACCCAGCCGGAAAAATGTGTGTCCCTTGTCTCTGTGAGCTCTTCCTACAGGGTTTAAGCTTAACCTGTCTGCATACACAGGATTATGTGTGGCAGTCTACAGGCCCACATTTCAAAGGCTTAAAACCTCAGAGGCTGAGCCATGTCACATGTCCGGGCGTAACTTAAAATATGGGAGGAATTACATTGGCCCTTTACATTCCTGGGTCCATTTCCAGGATTTCAACCAAATGTGGAATGGGAGTAGTGGGTGGGGAGGTAGGCTGGGCTGCATCTACTCTAAGCTTATGCAGACTTCTTGTCATATGATAAAACAGGACAGAGTAGCAACTACTGGCAGAGCATTACATTTTAAGAAATCTAGAGATGAGTTCAAGTAAAGGGGAAGAAAGGTGAATATAGATTATATGTAAATACTGGGACATTCTGTATAAGGGACTGATTATTCTTAGATTTTTGTATCCAAGGGGCTAATCCCCCTTGAATACTAAGAGATGATTACATGATCTTCCTGCAGGGTGAGTATTGTTGGTTACTACTGAACAGTGAACGCTGGTAGTCTACTACTTCCTTGTCTCTCCCAGCCTTCATGGACCCCCCACACACACACACACCCCCAGCTCCCCCCACCCCACCCCTGCACACACACACACACATGCGTTCAGTCCTCAGAAGGCAGGTAAAACTGGAGGCTGGATAAGCTAGTCCCAGACACTTCCTCCAACACACACACACACACACACACACACACACACACACACACACACACACACACGAATACTTCTCCCACTGGGAGAACCTCTGCTGCCTGGAGATAAGGACTCAAAACCAGGGAGCAGTTTGCCTGGGTGTAGAAGTCTCCCTGCAACCTTGGAATCTGTTTCTCTCCCTGCAACTTTGGAGTCTGTTTGTCTCCCTGCTGCTCTGTGCATTTCAGGCTGGATTTTCTCACTTAACATCCATCCTTCTTCTCCAAGTGAGGACCGCATCCAGGCTGCCTGCCTGGGCTCCTGTGACTCACTGGCTTCCCAGCAGCTAATCAACAGCTGGTGGTGAATGATCTCTGGACTGTTTCCCCTCTACCACTACTCGGAATCAGCAGCAGTAATCCTGGAAGATGAGGAAAACATTATCAATAACAGGCATTTTTAAAAGAGGCATTTTGCTGTTTCACTTGTGGTTGATTGGCTGTTTAGTTTTATTTGTTTGTTTGAGACAGGAGCTCATGAAGTCCAGGCTGGCCTTAGTATCTAACTGTGACTGGCCTTGAACCCCTGATCTTTCTACCATCTCCAAAGTACTGGGTTGTAGTTCTATGCTCCTCCCCCGGCTTTGTTTGATTGTGTCGTGTTGTATTGTTTTGGTTTGGTTTTGTGAGACAGGGTCCCACCTTGTAGCCCAGTGATGTGGAAAGTCAGTGTATAACCCAGGCTGGCCTCAATTGGTGGCAATCTTCCTGCCTTGGCCCCAGAGTGTTGGGACTGGGGCCAAGAACTACCATGCCTGAATGGCTTACACATTTAAAAAACCACCAGAGGCTGGGGAGACAGCTCAGTTGATAAAGATGGTACAACTATGAGGACCTGAGTTTGGATCCCCAGCCCCCATGTCAAAAAGCGAGACACAGTGGTGCATGACTACAATCCTGGAGTCAAAGACAGGATGAATGTCTTGTGTTTGCCAGGCTAGCCAAACTGATGAGCTCCAGGTTCAGTGAGAGAGATGATAGAGGAAGACACCCAGCATCCACTTTTGCCTTCGATGTGTGCATTTACATACGCAGACCTAACAGCTGCACACCCAACACACACAGTTGTTTGTTTTTTAACACCAGCTGGAGCTGATGAAGCAGACCTGTAATCCCAGCTAATCAAGGAGTTGAGGCAGAAGGATTGAAAGTTCAAGGTCTGCCTGGGTAAATTAGGGAGACCTTGTCTCAAAAAGTAAAATAGAGGTTGGGGATATATGCATCCATGAAGTCCTAGGTTCAATCCCCATGCTGGGGAGAAGGAGAACAACAGCAGGAGTAAGATTTACTTTTTGAATAATGTAGTGAAATCTTTATTTAAAATCGGTTTCTTAGCAACAGTTAAAGAATGATGCAGGAGAGGACAGTGAGCCGGTGTCCACAGGTGTCCATAACTCCTGAGATTTGACTGCATTGGGCCTTTTACTAGTTTACCAAATTGTTCTCTTTCTACACAAATTCACAGCATTCTTAAAATAGTCCATTCTCATTGTGTGTTTACAAGGCTAAATTGTTTGTATAAAAGTCTGACTTACACCCAACTTCTCAGAAGCATTGTTCCCGCAAAAAGCAAAGGCTTGCTGTATGACGGTTTCTCAGCAAACTCCTAGAACTGTAGACAATATGGCAATGGAGGGTCTTGGATATAACAATTGGACTACTTGTGACTCACCCAAGACTTGCTTCCCTTTGGGGTTAGGGAGTTTCTGGCTAGGAGGAAATAGATGAATTCATACATTTGTTCAACAAATATTTATTTGGCTAAGTAGCTTGTAAGCCCTGAGCACCCTTCTACATACTGTAGAAGACGAAAGGGAAGTGAAATACTCATTACACCCTGCCCAAAGCATCCTCCCTGAGAGATGTCTTCCTGACCTTAGACCTGGTGAGGAACCAGACCCAGAGAAGGGAGATCTTAGGCCCCAGCTTTCACTTTCTCAGGTCCTCTCTAGATTTGCTCTACTGGACAAATTCCTGGGCAATGAAAGCTGCCCAGGTTGTCCTTGCCTTGTGAACAACTGCCCCCCTTGTCTCACCTATCCACCCTTGATGTCACCCTCCACAGACAAGAGTGACTTCCAACCATGACTTCCCAAGACCCAGCCTTGCCAAAGAACAGGTTGTGGCCCCAAATGAGACAAGTCAGTTCAGCTCACAGAGCGTCCCAGCTCAGATTTCTCTGTTTGCAGAAGTTAATCCTTTGTTATTGTTCAACATTACCATATTATTAAATCGGGGCGGACCCTAACTGGCATGTGAGTGCTGGTGGAGATGATAGATTTCCAGGGTTGGCCATAATTGTGTTCTGGGGACAGAAGCCAACACCTTGGTTTGCCTGGGTGTGGTGGTAGCAGCAGTTAGCTTGGGGCCATTGTCAGGACCTGGGAGGTCTGGTCAGCCCCCATAGTCAGGCAAATAAGTGGGAGTGTGATGGTGAAGGGCACCTGCTGGGAAAAATTGGAGCCTTCTCTAGAGTTCAAAGGCATGTTGGTCCCGAAGAGAAAATGATTCTAACAGGAATGGGAGAATACCAATGAAAACACTTCTCTAAACCTGATGTGTTTGGTTTCTAGGCCTTTTCGGAAGAGCGGTATCACAAACATGTTGTGAAGACCCTAGTTCCTCTGTTAGCTGATCTGAGGCCCCCTTCAGCTTCAGCAAGAAAACTTGTGCTGTACCCACCTGCCCCCCCCC
>CABHPH010125753.1:0-27071 GCA_902168325.1 Peromyscus nudipes
CCTGCTTTTCTAGCATTTAGTACCCTAAGTTATTTACCTGGTCTACTATGGACAGACATCTTTTGAATTCAGAATATTTTCTTTGTAAAACCAGGGCAAATCAAAGCCCACTGTTGTTTTCAAGGCAGGCAGGCTGGATAAATTTAATAGAGTGTGGGTGGCAGATGGACTACGTTCATGGGAAAAGAAATCGGCATTACAGCCAGGAGAGCAAGCATGTAGAATGGCCAGAAATGTGAGTCGGAGTGCGTGCTTGGGGCATTTCTAGTAATGGTAGAGCTTACTTTGAAGTAAAGTATAAGACAAGAACATGACTGGAGATAAGTTTGAACATGTAATAATAAAACCACCAGTAATGTGTACAACTTCATACTGCATATTATATTTTTATTGTCTTTTAAGTCTTCTTAATAAGCAACTGACTTTAACTGCAATGTCTATTTTGCAGATAAAAAAATGAAAATTATAAAGTTGTGGCTTGTTCAAGTTTATAACACTATGTGCTGCAGCCAGGATTCTGACTTAGGCAGTTTGATTCTAGGGCCCCACTCATAATTGCTATGTTACGTCTATGTCTTTTGATCCCATGTTACCAAGGTTTTTAATCCATATATTCAACAAGTACTTATAGAATGCCTGCAGTGTACCAGGTACTGTTCTAAGCGCTACAGATTTACCAGTGAGCAACTCTAAGTCTTTAAATACATGGACTGAATATTCTAATGGAAGAGATTAACGAGTATGTAATACTAAAATTGAGTACTGAATGTGCCATTAGGAGTGGAACCAGGTGGGAGGTTGAGAATGTTGAACAACAAAGACTACTGCTTGCTTCAGATAGGATATTCATGTATGGGTGATAGAGCACATTAGAATAATTTTCCCACAGTAATAATATAATAAGATTTGTACATGAGAAAGAGAGAAACCTCTAAATTCAGTGTGAAAAACAGTAGCAGACAACTGAAACAAAAGTCAGTCAAGAAGTCCATGCAAAATACAATTTGGAGTTCAACTTCTTCATTGTGAAAGGGACCAAAAGCTCCTACAGGGAAGAGGGAACAGGAGTCATGCCCATGAGTGAAGTCAAGAGATGGATGGAGATTCTGAGCCTGCTGGAATGGCTAAGAAAGACTCTGACCAGCAGATATGAAGGAGTAGTTGAAATCTCCACTTAAGATGAGTATTCACATTAAAAGATACAAGGCAAAGCTAACATCACAAAACTCTCAGCATGGAAAATTTGAACTCAAGAAAATGTAGATAATAGAAAAGGGAATTTTGAAGTCTCCAAAAATTTGAGCTCAAGAAAATATAGATAATATAAAAGGGAACTTTGAAGGAATAACAACCATAGAACAAGAGACTATTTGGTAAATGTTGGGAAAGCCTTAGGAGAGTGTGTGGTATATGTACATACAATGTGTGTATCTGTCACTCTGTCTCTGTCTTTAGAACTGATATGAGCCATTGAAGAAACAAGAGAGAACAAAGAGCAGTTAGCTAGAGATCTTAAGTATAAAAGGGAAACTGAGAGCCACAAAGGCCAATTAGAGAACATCCACCATACCTTAGGAATAGGAATTCTAGAAGTAGAGTGTAGAGGGAATGATGAAAAGGAAAGGCCTTACTGAAGAAATAATAGCCAAAAATGGCCCCAAGTGAAAGAAACACTAGGTCAACTTGGGTCATTTGCATTTGTGCTGACTGTAGAACACACACCTATTGTTGTCCGGTACAAGCCACCTTATGAGTCTGGCCCGCAGTTAGAGGTAGAACATAGGAGTCACTACCATTGACACAGGGTCCATTGTATATCTGGGCACCTCAGTTTTTACTTTGACTACTTGTGAGAATGAAATGAAATGCAAGATTAGTTTGATCACTATACTAAATACTATCTTCATGACCATAGTCATGAATGCTATTTAGTGACTCAGGATTAGAGGTTAAGATTTCAGAACCCCAAATCCCATTGCTTACATCTCAATTCTTGCTGTACTACTTTGTAACTATGTGACCTTGTACAAATTACATAACATTTGTATTAAGCTTCAATTTCTTCAACTGCAAAATAGTATTTGTCTCCTAGTGTTGTTATGGGCGTCAAATTAATACTTACAAGCCACTTAAAATGGTGGTTGGGATATAGTTAAATGTTCCATAAATCTTTGGTATTAGCTATTAACATACCTGCTCTTAACGGGAACATCCAGTATTTTAATCCCAGAGGAGTGACTAATATAAAAATTATAGTATATGAGGATAATAAATTTAGGTTTCTATGTGTTCCTGTAATACTCAAAGGATCAGTTTAGTTAACTGCTGGCTTATATTTGTCCATGTAAACAGTTTTGTTGCTGTTTGCAAATTGGCCATGATGTTATTTGAACATTCAAGGGCTCATTTTTTTTTTTTTGCTTCATAATGCCTAAAATTTATAATTACAGGCATATAAGATGTCCTCCTCAGGACATAGAAGTGGTTTCATTTTGTTCTTACCAAGTTAGAACAGTTCAGTCTTAAGGAGATACCAATGCTTGTACCTATTTTTGTTTATATTTGTACACCTGTAGGTTTATAAGTACCAACATTAACATTTCATTTTAGCTAAGAAATTCCTAGAAGAATTACACCAGCTGGTTTGATTTCAGTATGCAAATAACAGTCAAAAAAGAAAACCAATAATTAACTGCATGATTATTTAAGACTATCCATGTAATACTACATACCCACGTCAGATATAAGAATTCAGGAACCTGGGGAGATAGTGCCTGCCTTAGGAACCGTATGAAAAAACCAGTGTGGTTGCATATGTCTGTAAGCACATTGCTCAGGAGGCAGAGACACATAGATCTTTTGAACTCACGGGTCAGCCAGTATAGCTGAATCTGTGAGCTCCAGATTGAATGACAGACCCTGTCTCAAAAACAGGGTGAAAAGCCATTAGGAAAGACATTGAACATTGGTCTCTGACTTCCACACATGCATTCACAGGTGTGCGCATACACGCATGCACACACACATCACAGGCACATATGTGCTCACACCACACAAACAATTTAGATGAGATTGGAAACAACCTGGTACGTTGATTGTGATTGATTTGGGGTGGCAGGGGTTCTGTCCCAGCTGTTAAGACCTCTTAGAAACTTAAAGAGAAATGTGTTTAAACTTGAATGAGCCAATGTACACAGTAGATGAACAGTTGCATGGAAGGTGTTTACATGATTATGTTTTAGAGCTAACTATGGTAAAAGAAAACAATTTTATGGGGAGAGGGCTGGGTATAAAAGACAGACTCAAGGACCTTGGACTCTAGGCACTATTGTGTGTAAGTGTAACTCAGGCCACTTAGTGTTATAGTTGAAATCTGTAGATAGCTTGGAAATAACGGTAGCTTTGAACCATGAGTTACCTAGTGAGTTCCAGGCCAGCCTGGGCTGAGGAGTGAGACTTTGTCTCAAAAAACAAAGTTCTGTGATGTAACTATTGTCATTGATACCTGAAGATTGGGGAGAAGGGTTTTCAGCTGTGGAGATTCCTGAGAACACTGAGCACACAGTTAAGTTGCTGTGTGATCCAACAGGTACTGTAGTTCCCATCTGCAACCTTTTTTGACTAGGAAATTCACAGAATTTAGAGAGGTATGGAACCATGAACAGCTAATATTCCAGAAGACTGCTGCTGCTGTTTTATGATGCTCTACGGTCCATTGAAGCAGTTTTTGTTTTGTTTTGTTTTGTTTAATCCACTAGGAGGCACCACTATCAAACATAGTTCTAGTGAGGAATTGTGAGGAATACAAGAATTACAAGTACTTTTGAAAATCTGTTTGCAATTTGTCAAGGCACCTAGAAAATGTTTAGTGGCATTCTTTTTTTTTTTTTTTTTTTTCCTTTAAGACAATGTTTCACTATGTGGCCCTGGCCAGGCTGATCTTGAACTCAGAGCCGCTCTTGTCTCCTGAGTTCTGGGATTAGAGTTGTGCACTACCACACTCAGCCTTATAGAACATGTTTAGTGGTTTGTAAGTTTGATGACAGTCAGTATCCTCGATCCAAAAATCCAAAATACCCTCAAATCTAAAATTTTTGAATGGCAAAGTAAAGCCACAAGTGGAAAATTCTATACCTCACCTCATGTGACAGATGACGGTAAAAACGTGGGCACATGAAAATTTTGATAGAATTACCTTCAGGATATTTATGGCCTTTATATGTAAAACATAAATGGATTTTGTGTTTAAACTCGAGTTCTATCCCAAGATATGTGTGTGTGTGTGTGTGTGTGTGTGTGTGTGTGTGAATGTGTGTGTGTGGTTGTGCATGTGTGCATGTCTGAACACGTGCATGCTCCCGTGCTATTTGAAAATTGAAAAGCTTCTGAAATCCGAAACACTTCTGATCTTGAGTACTTTGGATAAGCGAGACATAGACTCTATAGCTTTTAAATTCTCAGACGCAGGGTAACATAGGCTTCCTTTGCACACTTCTGTGCCCAGAACATGCTAAGGGTGGCCTAAACTAAGGAAGACTGCCTGCGACATGTGTTAAAACAGTATGGATGTGTACCGTGATGGACTAGAAAAGTACAAAGGAGGAGAATGTGTTGGATTTGTACAGCCTGCCTTCCCTCCATGGCATTCCCTTCCTTTGCTGTTCCACCTACTTGTGTCCATTTACCCTCACTTGATGCCCTATTTGGTACGTTCATTCCTTCCATGATCTATAAGAAGAAGCTCTTTTAGACACTTCCTGATCATCAACATCCACTCAGAGGGGTCTTCTTTTTAGGTTCCACCAAACATTCAGATCCATAAAGCTATGAAAGGCTACACTGGGCAGTAGATGTACCAGAGCTCCCAGCTAGGGAGTATTGGCATTCCCTTTCGGTAGGAGACCATTGAACAGGACATGTGATAAAGTTCAGAAAATTAGCAATTCAGAAATCCTACCTTACCCCTGAACACGAATAGGAATACTACAGACAGAATTGAGTTTGTATAACTAATCAGAAAAAGCCAACAAGAAATAGAATATTGTTTAACAGATCTTTGGTTAGCTTTTAAAACTTCAATGGACTAAGGTTCACAAAGGAAAACATCAATAGATTTTTAAAACTGAAAAAGAAACAAAATTAATTTGTTTCAGTAATAATATAAAAGAGTTACATTCCATTGAGCATAGAGTTCACTCCAATGAAAGACACTGGATAAACAAATCATTTTAAAAAGAAAGGGAAGATATTATACTTCATATACAAGTAAGTGAGGACAAAAATAGATGATTCTCACCAAAATAAATACAACTGGCAAATAGGCACTTGGGGTTATATTCAAATAATTTTCTTATTTTTGACAATATATCATAATTGCTTTATTAAGCCATTAAATTCCCATTCCAGTGAGTGATACCTTTCTCCATTGGCATGATGGTATTTTTTCATTGACAATCCGAACTATTTCTCTGGTCCCTGCCTACGTTCACACTGAAAGAATATGATTGTGGCCTGTTTACAATATCCATAGGAAGGGAGAATTTATCTCAGATTATAGTGTCACACATTTCCTTATGCACCACAAACCTACCTTACATGCTGCTTCATTTGCTGTGACTCCTTCCAGGCTGTATTGTCTCCTGTTTAGCAGAAGAAATGCCTTGAGACACTACCTTCCTCTAAACTACCCCTCTTAGCTCCGTTCTTGCACTCTTTTGTTCTTTATTTCATCTTCTTCCTACCTCTTTTCTTCAGAACCCATCCCAGAGGCTGCCTACTTCATAGAAACTTTCAGAATCCTTCAAAGATAGAGTATCTCCCTCCATCAAAACTCAAAGATGCACTCACCTTTGGTTTGGTTTTGCTTTCATCCTTCTTTATCTCCTTTTCTGTGATGTATGCTCTTAAAAGATAAGCAATTCATGAAACTGGTCTTTCTATTCTCTACCTGTAGTAAGTGCTTACTAATTGTACTCTGAATGAGGCTAAATCCCTCTCCCCGTTATGGAATATGGTATAGATGAAAGGAGAGTGAAAAAGGCTTCTGTGTGTGATTTCTCTCTTTTGGAAATAGACTCAGTCCCCATAAATGCTCATAAATAACCACCAATATATGGGTTTTATAATGAAGATAAAAGACTCGCTTTGCCCTCAAAGTCCAAAGTACAATTTGCTACAGTCCAATTGTATAGACCAGACAGGTGTTTGCCTGTAAAATATAAAGTAACTGGGAGTATGCATCTAAATGGTCATAGGTCCAGATTCTTAAAGCCCACTTATTCAGTAGAGAGAAGAGTTGGGAGCTGTGATAGACAGGGGGTGTTCGTAGGGAGTTGATGAAGGGCATTGGTGCAGGTGTAGAAGTCAGACATATATAAACTTAGACAGAGGATATCCTAGACAGAGGCATAACAAGGGCCAAAAGAATAAGGAAGAGACACTGATTATGCAGCATTTATAAAGATATCAAATCAGTACCACAAACAAAGCTGTAAATTTTAGGAAAAATAAAACAAAATTAAGATTCATCTTAATCAAAAGATTAGTTTATATATGCAATGATTACAGGACTTATCATCAAGCATACTAGACAGGCATAGTGGCATATACCTATAATCTCAACACTTAAAAAATTGAGTCAGAGGGAGCCCTATGAGTTCAACAAGGCCAGCGTGGACTACAATGTAAGACCTTGGTCTTAAAAGATCAACACACACACACACATACAGAGGCTTATTAAATGCAGAGATGTGGAGGACTCATTTAAATGATATCAGCAATAATAGCACCTACATGTGTCATTTAGGAGGGTGAGGATGGGGAGCTCTGCATTCTGAAGACCCCCCCACCCCACTCCATGTGCTCAACACAGTGATCTAGTTCATGGGACCTCCGTAGTTGGCATGAAAATGAATGGTGCACAGAGTTAGGATGCTTTCCTCTTTGAAACCTAACCAGTTTCAGGGGTAGTACATGGACTCTTTGAAACCTAACCAGTTTCAGGGGTAGTACATGGTCTTCAAAACCAGTTTCAGGGGTAGTACATGGACTTCAAAAAGTACATGGACTGCCTGAGTTTGAATCCTGACCTTATCAGAGGTCAAAGCCAGCCAGGGCTACATAGTAAGTTCTTGCCTTGAAAAGTGAAAGAGAGAAAGAGCACCATGTGACCTTTCACTTATTCTGAGCTGTTTCTCAGTTTTCTCCTAAATAAAATGGGGATGTCTGCACTACCTTACCTAATAGACTTCCTGTAGCCAGTGAATAAAGTAGTTCATATAAAACACCTAGAAAATGCCTGTCACATAATTATGCACTGAATACTAGCTTAATTGTTGTATTACAACAAAATAAGATCATTGTCACAAATTAATGGATTCAAACTGTTTTGTAAGGGCTACTTTAACACTGTTCTGAAGGAATCTTTTTACATTTTTAAATGATGAGACCTGATTTCATGTGATAAATACCTGTTTGTTTATAAAGAAGTAAAAGGAAGCAAAGTGTTTCAAGCAGCATCCTGTCCACTCTTTAATACGCTTTTTACTATCCAGCAACTTAGGTGCTTGTGCGTACATATACCTATATCTGCTTATGTATCATACTATGTTATGAACATCTTTATGTCAATAATATAAAACATCATTTAATATTCCCTACTGTGAGTTTATATAGGCATTCTTCTATTACTGGAATTTCAGTTGCTTCCAACTTCCTATTATTAATAACTATGATAAACCATTCTCATTAAAACTGGGAGAGATCCCTAATTCTTCCCTTTAGAATAAAATTAAGTAAGTCAAGTGTGTAGCACGAATATTAAAAGGTCTTATTAATAAAAAACACGAGATATATTTTAAATAGTTTGGCAAGCACTATAAAGTCTCTCAGAAGGGTTATTTTGATTATTGATGTATTTTCCATGAACAGTGAATTTGCTGACTAAAGAAAAGTTCTCCAAGGCCAAGTTATATTTGTGTGTGTATGTGTGTGTGTGTGTGTGTGTGTATGTGTGTGTGTGTGTGTGTGTGTGTGTGTGTGTGTTACATGGATTGCCTTCTTCTTACACTGTAAGATTAGAACTATGCCCCAACTTATTAAAATGTAATGCTGGAACTCAACCATATATACCAGGTTGGCTAGAACTGATGGCAATCCCATCTGCCTATGCTTCTAGAATGCTGTGATTAAAGGTTTACACTACCACACCCAGGCTGATACCTCAATCTTACAAAAGTTTTGACACCTACTCTTTATTGTCAATGTTAGAAATATTTTCTAATTATCATTATGAGTTTTTCCTTGATTGATAAGTTACTGAGCATACTTTCTTCAACTAACAAGTTTTAAGGGGAATTTTATTGTTGTTTTATTAATTTACCTCTAACACAACTGCATTATGATCAGGAAACATACCCTAAATGCTTGCTTTCAATGAAATTTCTAGGTTCACCTTTTACCTACATAGTAATTAATAATAAGCATTTAGGTGTTTCTCATACTACCAGTATGTCACACCAGAATGTACTCTATATCCCCATTTTCAAAACACACCTGTTTAGCCTTTGGCAAGCTCTTCAGACATCTGCCAAACAAGAGTTCATCTGTCCTCTTAGATCATCCAGGTGCAGAAGAATCAAGACCTTGTCACTTTGCGGTTTCCCAAAGGTGTCCCCCCACAGCTGCCTCCTTTGTATAGCTCACTCTCTGCATGCCACCACTACCCACTGCCCAGGGCAGAAGCAGCTCTTCTTGCTCGTGTCTCATCTGTTCTGTTTTCAGTTTGTTGTGCTGGTTGTTCTTTGAAGATGTAAAATGTTGCTTTCTAATTTCATCTAGGTTGTATAGTTGTTTTAGTCATCTTCAGAGAAAATGCTGGTCAGAGAAATTTTGTCTGTCCTTTATAACAGTGTTCCTCAAAGAGTCATTTGCATACAAATACCAATCTGCCATCTCTTACAAGTTGGTGTGCTATGAGAGAGGTGCAGAAACTGACTATAAACATGTAGGAATTGCTATTACAATTTGACATGGCTCTGAAATCATAATGTGTGATGCTGTACTTTCAGCTCAAATTCATCCTTAGGCCAGAATGGCAGAATTGGGAGTGACAGATTCTCATCCTTTTCAATATATACCTTCTGACCTATTTTGTTTGTCTGATGCATTGACTCTGGATCGTTTTCTTAATTATATGAATAATTCTTGATTCATATAGACAGAAAGAGCAGTTAAAGTCATTCGTAATTCCATCACTTTCTATGATTTATAGTAAACCTCCCCTGGTTTCTCTCCACATGCAGTACAGAAGCCCTCCTCATCCTTTTCCATACGAGATTTCTTCTCCCTCTCATTTCACTCTCTTAGGAGACAACTAGGAAAATACAAAGCATGCTTTTGGAAAATTCATGAACTGCTGAATAAGTACCCCAAGATGGGAAACCAAAGAGAAGAGCAGTAAAAGAAGCCTTCTCACTGTTTTTAGAAGTATTATATTTTCAAATAATGTATCAAAGGAAAGAAATCATCAATTTTGTCTAAAATATTCAAGGTTATTATATCAGCATTGCATATATTATGAATATGTATAGATTAAATATATGGTGAATAAAATTTACATAAATAATATTTTTAGTTTTTACTTCTGTATCTCATGAAACTTAAAATTAGCGCATTGCTTTTACTTAATATCAATTAATGTTATAAATAATCAGATGGCTTTAATAATAGAAAGGTACTTTCATGGTCATTATTCTTTCTGAATAATCCTTCCTAAAGCATGCCTGAACATTTTAAAAGTTACACCAGTGATTTTGTTCAGTGCTCCTGGTTATGAATCTCTGAATTAAAAAAAATATAATGTTCAAAAGACCTCATTTATTAATAACTAAAACTCCAGAGCTAGGAGTGTAGCTCAGTGTTTGACTAGCTTGTGTGAGGCCTTGAGTTCTATCCTCAGCACTGTAGTTAAGGAAGGAAGGGAGAGCCGAGCGGTGGTGGCGCACGCCTTTAATCCCAGCACTCGGGAGGCAGAGCCGGGTGAATCTCTGTGAGTTCGAGGCCAGCCTGGTCTACAAAGCTAGTTCCAGGAAAGGCACAAAACTACACAGAGGAACCCTGTCTAGAAAAACCAAAAAAAAAAAAGAAGAAGAAGGGAGGGAAGGATGGAGGAAGGGACAGAGGGAGGAAGGGAAAAGAGAGAACTAGCTATATAGAGATAGAATACCTATGGAAGAAACTAATAATCACTATTTGTAATCAATATGAAAAAACCTTAAAACTGTAATGTATATATGAAAAGAAGTAAGATAAAAATATTAGAAAATATTAAATTCTGGATGTTAATATAAATAATTTCATCTGAGCTAAAATATA
The DNA here is from genome assembly GCA_902168325.1 of Peromyscus nudipes. Lineage (NCBI taxonomy): Eukaryota > Metazoa > Chordata > Mammalia > Rodentia > Cricetidae > Peromyscus > Peromyscus nudipes. The sequence goes on from CABHPH010125753.1 coordinate 10,375, forward strand.
AAGATATTTTACAATTTCACAAAATTGTTTTAATGTTTAACTGGGAGAAAAAGTCCATAAAGATAATGTGAAACTTAATTTTGCCAAATATTACAATATGCTATTACAGTATTTAAAATTGTATAATACTAGATACAAGAATAGAGCAGTCAGTGGAAGGAAACAGAAGCCAAAAAAAACCAATGCCTATGTGTGGATGTGGATGTGTGAGGATAGTCACTGGAGGTACAAGTATTTCAGATGTGAGCAGAGAGGAACAGATTGATAGTGCTAACTATAGCACCGGTCAGTAAGTAATTCCTGGTTGTTTCACAGAATAGTTCCCTTCTTAGACTTGAGCTTTTAGTCATTTTGCCACCTCCCCACCACCATCTCCTTTCCCCGTCTCTTGCCCAAGATCTTTATTACTGTATTATGCAGTCCATTTGGCTTTCTCCTCTGTCCAACTTTTTGAATGGCACTTATCCTTAAATTTCAATGGAAAGGGAAAATGCCTAAATAGAAGAAATTCTTCACTATGGGATTTCATTTTTTTTAGTTCTCATAGATCAACTAACCAACTTAAACTGCAGCCATTTTCTACCCTACAGTAAAAAGAAATGAAGAAAACACTCAGCTTTTCTAGTAATCAAGGAAATGTAAATTAAAGCAAGTGTGAATGACTGTTTTCCTCCTCTCTGGCAAAGATGAAAAAGAATAGTCAGTGTGGTGAGGGCATCATAGAGGAAAGGGCATTCACACTAGTATAAACTGTTAAAAGGTGTCTGGCAGTATGGCTAGCAAAAGCATTATGGTAAATACCTTGACCTAGCAACTGCCACTCAAGAATTCTCTTCTAGGGCATGATCAGAGTTGTTCACAAGCCTTAAGTGCATGAGGGGGATGCAAAACAAAACAATGAAAAATGCCCAAGTATGACATGTAAAAAGCCTTATATAAATATGGGAATGTTTCATTGACATAAACCACACTAAGATCTAAATGATGTAACCAACTGTTGATTAAAGTTCTGTGTGCTCGGTCTTCTGCTGAATATTGGATTATAGTGTGTTGAAAGTATAAACTGGTTTTTAGGACTTTATACTCTTGTTGGGCTGTTGTAGGGTGTGACAGTGTACACTTGTTCTTTGCATATCCGATAGGTGTAGCTATAGTCATTGGGAAAAGCAATGGACATAACCAGACTGATTTGGGGTGCTTAGTTATAAGTATGAAAGGAAATCTGACAGACTGCTTCCCATGAAATCTCCTAATACTTGTGTGTGAGTGCCTTGACTTTTCCATTCCAGGAATTTATATTTCTCAGTATTTTACTTGCAATAATTATATTGAAAACTGACCTAGAGAATTTCAAAATACTTTAGAAGCATTTGAAAATATTAGCTGTTAATAGTTGAATAATTTTTAATATAAGTAATCTTATATGAGTTTCATGTATGTATCTGTACACTTGTGTGTGCTTAGGTTGCATAAAGCCTAAAGGTTATGATGCAGACTGTAGTTTGTTAGCAATTAAAAGCTGGTAATCACTGAGGGAGTTTTCTTTGTAGATGGGAATAGAATGGAAATTTGAATTAAGGTAGGTTTTAGATATGAAAAACAGTATATACAGAAGCATATACCAGGAAAAAGGAAAAGGAAATGGCATATTAAAAAAGTAATAATAAGATCAGTCTATGACAGTTTGATTTTCTTAAAATGTCATTGGGCAGATTAGGTCAAAGCGATCTCACCTACAAGGTGAGAAATTGAGAATTATTCTAAGTTTTAGAGCAAGGTAGTAACAGAGTATTACCATCACATCAAAAAAAAAAAAACCTAAAAAAGTGTGTTAGAATGTATCTGTAGAAATTGATTTGGGTAATGGAAGGTAAAATAAATAAATTCTGTATTGGCTTATTAATTTTTCTTTTCACAGAATGTAACTTAAACTTCCCACTTATTGGTGATAACTATTGCAAAATGTTATATAAAAAAAAGAAACCTTTGTGTTCTTAAAATACTACATTACTTGACATAGAGAATTTGGTATTTTAATTCAGAAATTACACCCACCACCTCTAGAGTTGCTCTCTTCTGAGACTTATTACTGTGATGTTTGTGTTATTTGATACTTCCGCTAGCTTAATCTCCTTAAACGTTTCTTTTTCTGTAGATTTTCAACAGGCGGTTGTAATGCATTCTACATTTGGTGTGTGCTTTTCATTAAAAGAAGGAGGATTTAAATAATGTACAATCATCAGTAGTCAGTCAGCTCCCAACAATGATATGTTCACTTAGAATGTTGGCTTTGATGTTCCTCTTTTCTAATATTCTTTTTCACATTTCTCTGCAGTATGGATGGAGCAGATCTGTGTTTTGAAATCGTAAAGCGAGCTGATGCTGGTTTTGTGTACAGTGAAGCTGTAGCCAGGTACGTAATCTGCATCTAATTCCCAGAAGTAAAGTGGAAGTAAAAGGCGGAATTGACCAAGAAATCCCAGGAAGGAACCAGCTCTTCTGTCTGCCAGCACACTGCTGATGCCTCCGTAGATGACTTAGCTGCTTCAGTATGTGTGGAAGCTGACAGCAGCTGGAAATGTGCAATGAATGGCAAACACAGCATCTGCTAACATGACTTTGCTTTTGCACACAAATGCTCCTATTTTACCCCTTCCCAGTGACTTTCTACAAAGGGGTTTGGTAGCCCAGAAACCATGTAGACTTAAGGTTGAAGGTTTGGCAAATTGTGCATCATTTTAGTTCTTTATTTTGCTTTCTAGTGGTTTTAGATTATTATGTGATCAGTTAATCTAAGGCAAGCGCGGAAGAATAAGAGGAGCAAAAATAAAAGCACCATCTTTCTGCTGAATATGTTGCTTCAGGCCAATATGTGGTCTCTCAACCAAGTGATGACTGTTATACTAAGTGGAGCAGTAGTCATAAAATCTTAATGACTCAAAAGAGAAGTAAAAATGAAAATGATAGTAGTCATGGATGCACTACAGCACTAGCTTATAGACTTAAAGCAATACAGCTTTCTGCCTTGGTTGTATTCAGTCACAGCATAATTATGCACTGGCAGGTTACTGGTTTGATCCATGAGATTGAGCATCCCTCCTCAGTCAGTGGCCACAATATGGTGAAGGGTTCAGACTCACAAACCTATAAGGACTTATTGAACTGTTTTATCATTTGAAAGATAGTTACATCAAGTGATTGTAAGTTTCCTTTCATTCCTTTTATAACTATATCGTCCTAGAAAGACATAATTAGAAACAACTATGTAACTACCTTAATACAACGTCTAGTCCTGTGTGGATTGGCTGAGGAGCAAGAGGCCCCAATGTGGACAATGAAGTGCATGTGACTGTACACAGAAGAAGAGTATGGGCAGTGTGAGAGAATTGCTGTTTTTGTACTCCTGGAGCTGGCAAAAAGGCGGCTTCAGATGTTAACTACACTATTTACTTGTATCACTGACACATGGTAGAATGAAAGCTGAATACCCTCTTGTCTTGTGTATCATGCTCTCTAAAGCACATTCTAGGTGTTTTTAAGTCCCACGCTTCTATTTTTGAGCTTCTATCACAATTTTTAAATTGTCATCTTTTGTTGTGCTTCCAAAGTAAAAAACATGCCCCAGTACTCCAAGAAGTCAGTGTTATCTTGATTTTTCTTGTGGCATTGTGGTGAAGTGCCTTGTTAAAGTAAATTGAACTCTCAGACTTTTGCGTACACACACACACACACACACACACACACGCACGCACGCACGCACGCACGCACGCACTTCTTACATTTCTGAAAGAATTCAAGGAAACTTTTATATATTTTTTTATCACCAAGCATTGACCTGGACCTAGGACCTCTTGCATGCTGGCCAAGTGGTCTTTTTACAGTTATTAAGAATAACACAAAGTAAGAACATCAAAATTTGAGAATTTGCACTCTGCACTTTTCCTCGATGAAGGGAGGTGATTGTTTTCCTTGCTGGGGCACCTGGCGTCCCCGGTGCTCACTTCTTCTCCTCACCTCAGTTGCCTTTCATTTCAGTCCTGCTCTACGGTTGGTCTGGGTCTCGGCATAGGCAGGGAGAGGTGATAGCATGCACTTGAATGACTTCTGGGCTCTCTCAGTCTTGAGACTTACGGAAAAGGTCGACGTTTGTGTATATATCAAGATGAAAGCTTATTGACTGTTTTAAACCCACTTATATTTGTTGGTAAATGGTGGTTTTCTGAAAGGAACTCTTCAGAATGCAGCAGAAAAGAGCACCAGTGGGACCAGCAAGTGACATTGCTCAGAAACGTTTGGACACACCTTATTAAAGTTTGGTTTTCCCTAACAATGAAAAGGGAAGCAGGGAGACTCGGTTGGCATCATTAGCTGTGTTCCCTCTTACGCCACATCAATAACAGGGGATAGAGACTCTTCTCATGGTATGAGGTGTTCTGCCAGGTAACTTCCAACTCCTTTCTTCTCTCTGCTCCTGTGCTTTACAATGAGGAAATTTAGCTTGTATGGGTAGTCCAGTGAGTCCAGCTGCAAGTCTTAGAGACCTAAATAATCAAATGGCTAAAGCTGTTTTTCTCTAACTGGCTGAGTTTCAGGAAGAGTAGCAAAGCACAGATCTGTATGACAGTATACACAGTAAAACACAGTATAACACAGCCCAGTTAGGGCCATCCCCTGTCCTTTCAGTGCTGATGAGTTCTGGAATAGGCTAACACATTGACTCCAACTCTTAAAATCACAGTGGTCCATTTCCTAGTAGCAAGCTTTGCTAACTGATTTGAAGGATGAAGACAACCAAAAGGCCCATCTGAGGCAGAGGGAGACCTGGACTATCGAGGGCTCCCCACATCACTTCTTCCCACATAAACTAACAATACACCTCTGGTCCAGAATAAATTCCCTTCTCGGGGCTAGTGGGATTCCACTCGCTTCAGAGAGCATTTTAGTTATGAAACATCTTTGGTTTATACCTGAGAATGTTGGTTGACTTATATTATCTTCTCCATGAAGCTGCCCACACCTCAAATATCCCTGGTTCTATTTACCATAAATAATCATTAACTAGGAACATATCAGAGATAAGATCTCTTCTGCCCAGCAAATATTTAGACTTTTTAACCCAATGTTAACCACAGGAGTAAGTTGAGTTATCTTTCTTTACCCACCATCTTTAACCTCAAAACACCTCCTTCTAGAGCAGTGGTTCTCAACCTTCCTAATGCTGTGACCCTTCAATACAGTCCCTCATGTTGTGGTAACCCCAACCATAAAATTATTTTCATTGCTACTTCATAACTGTAATTTTGCTACTGTTAAGAATCATAATGTAAATGTTTTTGAAGATAGAGGTTTGTCAAAGGGGTCACAACCCGCAGGTTAAAACCTCTGTTCTAGAGGCAGTAAATGAGCTGTTGGACAGTTTTTTCTTTGCATAGAATTATCATTTTTTCTGATTCTTCAAGATTGGGGGAAATATATGTATTTCTTTGGTTTTCTGAAAATATGGACTGTGATATTTTATGAAATGACATTTTTGGTTTGAAAGTTGGGTCAGCAACTCTCTTCCATGCATAGCCTCCAAGGATCATGACTAAGAGGTAGAAGATTATTAGTTTAGATATGTGAGAATTGGTAGAGGAAAAAGTTCTCCTCTCCCCTTGTATGACTTAGAGATCCTGCTGTGCATGCATATTTGACTCAGATACTGTTTTCTAGCAGCTAGGCATTAATCCAGAGCCTTGCACATGTTACACAAACCCTCTGTCACTGAGCTTCGTCTAGCCAAGTAATGAAGTACAGTGATAGTCACATTTTCAAATGCTCAGTCACTGACTGTTAGTGGGGTTTTTAAGGCTAGAAGACAGGGATTTTCTTTAGGCTGAAGATAATTTAGGTGGCTGTCTTAGTATTATGTATCCAAAATAATCTGCTCTTGTGGGTACATGTCCACTTTGCCTAATTTAAGCCTTCCATTTTGACATCTGAATTGACATTTAAAACTTTGACTAAACTTAATAACAACTATAATATAATGACTTTACTGCAAGTTTCAAACCAGTTTGACATTTATTGTTAGCCATTTCAGGGGATCACAGCTCCTCCAAGGTCTACTTTGAATGAGTAAAAGTCCCCAACAGTAAGTTCAGTCCTCCTGACTTAAACAAAAGTTAATTGCAGGCTACACTGGCCCAGACAAACCCCTACATGTCTATTCTCAGTGGAGCATCACACTAAGAACTGCTTAGGGCCCAGGTATGGAGAGATGATCTGTATAGGAAAAAAGGCTAGTTTACTTTAAGTTTATGGGTTTTTTTTCTCTTGTGTCTCTTATTTTTTATAGGGAAACTTGTAATCTATTATAATGTATAAAATGATCCATATGTTTAATAGAGGGATATTTGTATGAGAATTTTAGACTGTAGCATACTATCGTGTACACGAGGGTACTTGATAGGAATCTTTGTTATAAAGCAAGGAAACTTTTTGTCTTAAGTCATAAGCGTGCCTGTAAGGTCATCATGAGTGCTGTAACTTAAATTGTTTTGTTTTCGTGTCAGAAATATACTGTCTGGAAGCACGACCAAGTTTAGTGGACACTGCACAATAAAATATTGAAATAGAGCACTTCTGTACAGTGGCTGCTTGAGATGAAAGGGGAGGGCATCTCTGCCTTGCCTTAGTTTGACTTCCCAATTTTGTACTTTATGATGGAATAAAAAGAAGGTACCGTCTGTAGAAACTACTCTTCAAGTTTTTCCTGGGCTAGTGATATGCAGTATGGCTAATGTTACTGTTTTGAGCATGGTTAAGGCAAACTAAGTTTAGACTCTAATGTTTGTAATAGGTTAGGGATGTGTTTAATGCATTTTCAACTTACCTTATTTTCAGCTTCAGATGGTCTCATCCACATATAAACCCATAGTAACTGTGACTAGTTGGCCCTGTTAGAACTTTTTAAAAAACATCAGTTCCTCCTTTGTTCTTTGCCTGTACCCAATGGAAGCCTCTGCAGACCCCAGCTGTCTAGAAATAGCCTTGCTTTGTTCAATAGTACCCTCAACTAAAGCCTGATTAAGTAACAAAGAGAAATCGCATGTGTAGAAGTTCCGTAGATTCTCCTCCTGCCTAAATGGACACCAGGTAGAGAGCCTCCCTGAGTGGCTGACTGAAGGCCACATCCCATTTAGTCAGAATCATTCCGCTAGCTCCCGGCAGTTTCCTTCATAGCAATCCATAGTGTGCCTCTTTAGTGTGTTTATTACTGTTTATTGATTATGCAGAATGCTTTTGACTTAGCCCAGAACATTCTGTTTCTTGAAGGAGCATGTAAGTTTGTCAACTTTTCCTTGGGTCTCACTGTCTTGTTTGCTCAAATGAAAGAAAGATGCTTGTGACTAGCTACTATAAAGTTAGTGGGAGTGGGGGTTCTAAAGTAGAGACGCTGCGTCTGGGTTTTGAACAATGGAAGTTTTTACACTTTTAGATTTCTCTTGTATTTTACAGCCATTACATGAGACAGATACTGGAAGCTCTGCGCTACTGTCATGATAATAACATAATTCACAGGGATGTGAAGGTAAGTCTTTCTTTTCACTAACTTTCATCTTCATGAAGAGAAACTAGGTGATGACAATAATAATAACCAGGGATTTTTCTTTAATATAAAGAACATCTTAAATTTTACTTGCAAATAAGAATTAATTTAACTACTTTGTATTCAGAGAGTCATTGTACTAATTCTTAACAGGAACACTGTAATTTCAGTTTCCTTGTTTTTTCTTTTTTTCCTAAAAGATACATAAGAGAAAAACACAAAGCCAATAAATAAGGAAAATAACCATGTGCTTAAATTTATCATTTGTTTTTCTATAACTTTTCTTCAACTGGATTTCTGTCTTTCAAGAAAAGCTGAAATGTTGTAAACTGAAAAAAAATAGGAGACAAGGGCAATGCCAGAGTAGCCGATACTCCAAACAAAAACCATTCATCAGATTGGAGCCAAGGGAGAAAGTCGCCTTCAATCAGAATCATCTTCGTGGTCTTTGCTGACTTCACCATCATTACTTTGCAGCATCACTGTTATTTATGAAATAGTAAAAATCAGTTTCAAAAAAGAAAGGGATGATGAAGAAGCCAATTCATCCCAATAAGTTACCTCCTAACGTCTTACAAGCACCCCTATCAGCACAAAATAATTAAAAATAATACCCACGACTAGAAGAGACAGTGTAGGTTATGAATCATATTAAAGAAGATAGAACTAGTGGGCCTGAAAAATCCTCTCACTAAAATTCTGTATTAAAATAATAAAAATTTAAAAGGAAAATAGAATCAAAACTCTAGTAGTACTGAGTGGCTTGATGAACAGGGGAAGTAGGTCAACTGTCACTGTACTTCCACAAGTGGATGCCATTTTAACATTTCATGTTAAAGTGGCACGTGGATGTAAGCTGTATAAAGAACAACTACTATATTTTGATAGGACCTAAGTAGTTACTTTATATTCTAAAAATAAAACATAGTTTACTTTAATAACTGTCTGTATATGTGAGGACTGTAATCCAGCCCCATGGTGATTTGCTGTACAGTCCTTAACAATTATTTTTTCAAATGTCTTACTGTAAAGCTTTGACCCTACATGTTCAGAGCACTCTGATTGTCATCCAGTGCGTACCTTATCCTTTGAGCACCACGTTACTAGAGTATGAGAAGTCCAAGATAACTACAACACCCTTGAATTACAGTGATACCAAAATAGGCAGTATTGTTCTGATTAGGTCTTTCTTTGTTTGAAATGCACGGGAAAGTCTCAAATAGAGGGATGCCTACAGTCAGAATGTTTCTATGGCCTTCAAAGATTTTCCCATTAATCATAATGCTGATGTTTACAAGTATCTTTCTCTATTCATCTAGTTGTGGACGAAATTGGCAATAGTAAGAGTTCTCATTTGGCTTACTAATAAAAACCACAGTAACCTTTTTCTAATGTCATTTCCGACTTGTGGTATTTCTGATGTAGATTTCGTGGAGTCTACTCAAGAGAAACATGGTGCCTCAGTAGCAAGATTTTTTTATGATTGCAGGTCCCTCATGAAAGCTCACCATGTCCTATTTGGGGAAGATCATGTTCCTTTATCCTCAAGAGTCTTTTTAATGCCATCAGTAAAACCTAAGTCTGGGACCCTTGGAATACCACAGCCAAGGATAGTCTTTGAGCCTGGACTAAGAAGAACTCTGGAGCTGTGACTTTAGAGACTTAGGGAGCAAGGGAGTGATCAAGGAAGAGCGCACATTGGTGCATCCCACTGCTCTTCCCTCTCTACCTCCTGCTGCTGCCCAAGCTCACCCCCTCCCCTTCTCCTTGGTGCTGTCAAACAGCTAGTTTTTAAACATAGCAGGAAGTCATGATTCTAGATAGAATGCACTTTGTACTCTTGGAATATCAGTAAGATTATTATTCTTTCTTCCTGTTCTATCCTTGTATTGAGTTAATGAGATGGCTCAGTCCCTGCCATCAATGTCAAAAAAACACAGAAGCAGGCCATAAAGGAGCCTAGTGGGCTTTCTCATTCATCCCTGGCACCTTCTAAGGCCTTTAACTACCAGAGAGTCTCTGAGGTCTCTTTAGCCATAGGCTATGCTTTCATGCTTAGCTGGGTTGGCCCTGGCCTATCTAACCTTCAGTGTGCACAAAGGTGATGTTCTTTCCTTCTAGGCATATTTTTAAAGGCCTTACTCTTTGGCATATTTTAAATGGTTAAGGAAATTAGGTAGAAGTTAGTAATGGAAATTCTTATAGCTAAAAGCTGAGGATCCTCATGCAATTCCAAAACCATGTAATTAAATGTAATAATAGCAAATGAAAATCACTGTAAAATGTACAAAATGCCCATTAGTGCAAATTAGTTGTACAATATCTTATTGTTCATTCTTTTCAAATGTGGAGATCTGACATTGGTACTGTCATTATGAAAACTTGACAATAAACAACCCAATAGATGCATACTTTTATTCTTTAAAATCTTCAATTATGCAAAGAGAGTAAGAATTGTGGGAAACTGTCTTAGTATTCTATTGTTGTGATGAAACACCATGACTAAGGTAACTCTTATAAGAGAAAGCATTTAATTGGGGGCACTTAAAGTTTCAGAGGGTTAGTCCATGATCATCATGATGGGAAGTAGACAGATATGGTGCTGGAGCAGTAGCTGGGAGTTTTACATCCTGATTCATAGGCAGGAGGCAGAGAGAGAGAGAGAAACTGAGCCTCACATGGCCTTTTGAATCCTCAAAGCCCACCCAGCAACACACCTTCTCCAACAAGGCCAGACCACTTAATCCTTCTCCAACAGTTTACCAACTTGGGACCAAGCACTCAAACCTGTGAGCCTATTGGGTCAAACCACCACAAAAGTGAACAGAGGAAAAATTGTCAATACAGTCTGTTGTTCTTTTACATTTAATAAATATAAAACAGTGAATGTATACAGAGTAAAATTTTTTCCATATATACATATAAGGCAAATATTTTACTCTTTAAAATACATACTAGAAAAGCGATAATCTGAAAACTTAAAATTTATAAAAACAGATTGCTAGTTATGTAACAGCATTTTGTGTAAAAGTGTTTGCTCAACAATTTTATTTTGTGTGAATTCTGTCCTCGACAGAAATTTTTGTAAATATTATATAACAAGTTATGATTATGTGTAATGCTTCTAATAATATAGTCAGATTTTGATGGGTCGTGGTATTTGATATAATGGGAAGCCAAATCAAACAAAACATGAAAGTAGTTATATTTGACTTCATCTTCTAGTTTAGCATCTGTTTACATATTCTCCAAATATCTGATTGCCCACTTCACACGGAGTGTAAGCCCTAGAAGTATGATAGTATCAGAGAAGAGACTAAGGAACACATCTTATTCCACACTTCTGGAGTCTGACCACCTGTCAACACTAAGTGACTTTAAACAACAGCTGACATCATTTGTTCCCTGTATAGTCTGGTTAGAGATAGACTGGAAGTGCTCGCCTCTGACACCCAGACTGTTGGCCAAGGCCATGGGGCCAGTGCACAGAGACTTGAGTCAGTCTGCTGACAGCTCCGGTAACTGAAACTAGAGAGCTCTCCTAGTCAACACTTCCCCCACTCTTCTCATGTGACCCCATCTCCAGAAGGACAGTGGCTCAGGTCTTCAAAGGAATGGAAGTTACCAGGCCTGTAGATGCCTAGATCTCAGTTTTGGTTCCATGTCACATTTGATTGGCCATTTCAATTATAAAAGGTCAGGCAATTAGTCTGAGTTCCAGGGAAAGAAATATAACTGTCTTTTATAAAAAAAAAAAAAAAGACTTTTGTTTTTTTGTCTTGGTTTTTGTTTGGTTGGTTGGTTTGGTTTGGGTTTGGTTTTTTTGAGACAGGATCTAATGATTGCCCTAGCTGGTCTTGAACTTGCTGTGTAGCTGAGGTTGGCCTCCTGACTCTACCACCCCAAGTGCTGATATTACAGAAATGTAGTCCCACCCCCACCATGTCTGGTTAGCCACATCTTTTTATTTTTTGAAGTGCTAGAAGTATACAAGGGTAAAAGAAGTTGTTGGGTGTGATCTTTATAGACAGGCAAACCAATTTTTATAGAGGGTGGTATCATTAAAGGACGGCATCAGAGGGTTTCCTGAAGGCAGTCTTGAATGATGGGGTAGTTGTATGAGGACAAGAGACTATTTCACAGAGAAGGAACAGTGTGTGCAAAGGCCTGAAAGTACTTTTATATTGGGTTATATTAAGTTAGTTTCTTTTTCAGGGGTCATGCCATGTAATTTTTAGGAAGCACTTAGAAATCCACTGAAGAAGGAAATAGAGAAGTAATTCTCAGACTGCAAATTAAGAAGTCACTAGGCAAAAGCACTGTATTTCAGTTGTCAGAGAGACTCAACAGAGGGCTTGCATTAGTGTTGATAACCTTTATATTCAGGTACCATTATGTTGATGGTACCTGAAATTTGGGTATTTTGCATGAGTGAATGGAATATTCAGTTTACTTAATTGACACTGTTGAATTGGGTATATTTTCTTAAGATATTCATCCAAAAGATACTTTTCAAGTGCCTACTATGTGGTAGGCACTGTCCTAGGACCTGGAGCTACATCAGTCAACAAGACAGTCACAGCCCTTGTAGAGCTGACGTTCTAATACAGGGAGACAAATAGCAAGTCGAAAGAAGTAAACTGGCAGTTTAGAAACTGAGAGGCACTCAGGAGACAGATGCAGGCAGATCTCTGTGAGTTTGAGGCCAGCCTGATCTACAGAGCGAGTACAAGGACAACCAGAGCTATGCAGAGAAGCCCTGTCTTGAAAAACCAAAAGAGAGAGAGAGGGAAGGAAGGAGGGGGTAAGGGGGAGAAGGGGTATGCAGGAGGAGGAGCTTAAATAGAGTTGTCAAAGCAGGTACATTGAGATGACATAGCACCCAAGCAAAGACTTGAAGGAACTAGAAAGGAGTATGCTGAGCCGATACCAAGAGTAAAGGAAAGCCAAGACATAAACATAAGTGGCCTGCTTGGATAAGCAGCATGGAAATCACTATGGCCCAGGCAGAGTGATCAAAAATCAGAATGAGTTAATGGAGACTGGAGATGATTGTGCTCAGCTCAAAGCAGAGTAGGAGCATTGCAGGTGGCTGAAAAGAAAAGAACAAAAGGAAGAGCAGTTAGATTGCAGCTGTCCTTAGAAGGTTGTGTCAATAGAATTTCCTGATACTTTAGTAACTTACCTAAACTTAGCGAGATTCAGGTGCGTGTTCTAGTGGGTGATCCTGCTTGCTGGGCATGGTAAAGCCTTCATACCTGTTAGGTCTCAGAACATCCGTATATCCAGAAATTCTCCAGCTGTACCCTCTCACATACAATACCGATATATTTCACACAACTAATGATCTCAATTTTCCCTTGGTTTATTATGTTAATATTTTTACCACTAAAGCAGCCTATCTAGGACTTTTTGCATCCAAGTCAGTGACTTGTCTATGTATATATTTGGTTCATATATGCACATTTTGGTTTCTACAGTTAGAAGGTTTTATTTGTTTACATCCTTTATAGTTAATGAAGAAAATAAAGACCATGACAAAGCTTCACTTCCGTGTGGGAAATTTAGATTTAATTTGTTTCATCTAGCTATCAATCAATCATATATTCTCATATCTCTGTCTCTGTCTCTGTCTCTCTCCCCCTCCCTCCCTCCCTCCCTCCTTCCCCCTCTCCTTTCTCCTTCCCCCTCTCTGCCTTACAAGATGATCTAAAAGCAGTAAATTTTATATTGATTAATCATACTTTTTCCTCTGCTTAGTGGCTGTTTCCTTTTGAAATCATAATTAAGTTGAAAAGAGGTATTTTGTTTAGATTTGAGCATATAGCAGCACATCACCATAGTGGCATAGTGGAAGCTGCTTGCTTTGGAGAAGCAGTTTCCCAAGAAATTGTATTTTTTGAAATGTTTTTCTTTGAAGTTTAAGGAGCCATGTCATGATAATGAAGGATCTCCAGGCAGTCATACTGGTGAGATTGGGGATTTGACCCTTGGTGTGGGAAGCCATCTAGGATATTGCAGTATGCTTAAGCAGTACCCCTGGCCTTTGCCCATGAAATGCCAGTAACATCTCCAGCCCTCCAGGTTGTGGCAACCAAAAATGTCTCCTGAGGCATAAAACTGCCCCAAGTTAAGACCCATTGTTGAAATACTATATTGCTTGTGGTTTGCCTCCTTGTGGGCACTGAGGCATGGATGCTGGTTTTTTGGTTTTTGGTTTGTTTTTTCTCTTGCTATCTTCTTCTTCCCTTTAATTCTTTATCTTGTGAATGGTCAGGGAAACTTCCATTATGAATCAGTGATGTTTCCTCCCTTTTGTCCTCTCACCCCAAAATTCAAAGTACTTTGGAGGGAAATCAGACCGTTGTCAAGGTCGGTGCAGTTCCTGGCTCCCTGGCTGACCTGGGAGAGTTGGCCTGATTCTCTCAGCTCCCCTGAATCCCAAGGCGTTGCCTGGGTTTGCAGAGACACAGCATCCTTCAGCCTTGTCTCTCTCTCTCTCTGGTACATCTTCAGTAATTGAAGAAAAGCAGCTGTTGAGCATGCAAACTGCTTGCCAAGCACAAGCACTCTCCATTCCGAGCGGGGCCTGGCCCAGGAGGTCTGGGAGCTCAGCTTTTGGTTCTCAGAACCGCTAGCCTCAGTTGCACATACACTCAGCCTAAGGCCTCGTGCCTCAGTGTTTCTGACTGTGCTTCCTCGGTGGTTTCCTCTGCAGCCGGTGTCAGCACGCCTGACTGCTCTTTGGTCCCCTTCTGGTCTCAGTTCTCCTTTCACCTGCTGAGTGCCTGACTTTATTATAAGTGTGCATTCTCCACATTTTAATAAGCAGTGCTTGCTGTCATAGTGCTGATTTCTTGAAATAGTCCTTCCTCTTATGCTCACTTACTAATGTTTCTTTTACACCAGCTACCACAATTCCAAAAGTCCCTGTGCTATATTGTTTTAAAGAATTGATTCTCACTAAAACCAATTCACTTTTTAATCGAACATAGATTTTTTTCATAGAACATGTTCTAATTACAGCTTCCCCTCTCCCTACTCCTCACAGTCCCTCCCCACCCCCCCCTCCCATACAGATCCACTCCCTTTCTGTCTTTATTGTAAGAAGCATACTGATAATTAGTACTTGGGCATTATTCTTAAAAGGTCCTTGAGTAACTTGTGCACATTTCGTTTGATTATAAGCTCTTAATCATTGGAATTTGGAAAAAGTTCCGCAAGTTTTTAAAGGATGAATATTTCTTTTGCTTATTGGAAGGAGCTCCTTCCACTACTTCTTACCTGAGCCCAGAGAGATATGTTTCCTACAGCCAGACAGGTTTTTACATCAGTTATAAAGCTTTTCTATCTGCAGTAACATTTGGAAATGGTATCATTGGGGCCGGGGGTTATCACATGGCAGCCTCCAGCTGTAGGGTACATGACTGAAATATTCAGCAAATGACCAGTGTTCCCTGTGTGGTTTGCCCGCCAGCTTTCTCTTCACCCACTTACCCATCCTAGCTCCTGCCCTGGCAGACTGCAAGCCCGGGAAGTCCTCAGGTCATCTTCCTCTCCTACCCAGGAAGGGCTGACTTGCTTCAGATTAAATAGTTAGTGCATCCTGAATTTTGTTTGTCCAGACTTAATGGTTGGAATTCCTGGTTTATAATTTCACAGTTGCCTTAAGGAGACTGTGTATGAGGAAGGAAGAAAAGGGAAATCATACCTGTTTTCTATAGTGAAAATATTGTTTGAGATTTCTAAAACACAAATGTTAAAATTAGGGTAGATTTAGAAAGTGATACTTTCTTTTTTTTTTTTGGTTTCTCGAGATAGGGTTTCTTTGTGTAGTTTTGGTGCCTGTCCTGGATCTCGCTCTATAGAAAATGATACATTATATAAAATATTTTCTATATTAAATAATCAATTTTTCAGTTACTAAGAAAAATTCAACACACTAGTCACCTGTTTAGGAAATTATGTAAAGACAAATATGTTGAGAATAAACCCAACATATAATTTAATACAGCTTCCATTTTCTGTCAGAATGAGCAATTTGAAGAGAAACCATATACCTCGTTGCATGTCATTTTTAAATATAAGTAATTCTAGTTTGGTAATATCATTTATCTTTAACATAGTAAGTAGAGCTGTAAAGTGATTTTGTTCAACAAGGTCTGACTATGTAACCCAGAGATCCGCCTGCCTCTGCCTCCCAAGTGCTGGGATTAAAGACATGCACCAACATACCTGGCCTGTAAAGTGATTTTTCAAATTATTTTATTATTTTGTGTGTTGGTGTTTTGCCTGCATGTGTATCTGTGTAACATGTGAATTTGGTGTTCTTGGGGGCATAGATTCCCTGGAACTAGAGTTACAGTTGTGAGCCACAATATGCGTACTGGGAATCAAACTCAGCTCCTCTGGAAGAGTAGTTAGTACTCTTAACAAATGAGCCATTTCTCCAGGCCTGTGAAGTGATTTTTAAATAATGACTTTTAAAAGTTTTATATGTGTTTTAAAGTCTTAGTGCAATGAGTTAATATGGTATAGTTTCCATAAAAAATATGATCATTTCAGTTCCTCCTAGTCTAATGAGTTTGGGGCTTAAAACTCATGTAAGGATAATGTGTTGTAACTGTGGAGAAATCTGAGCATCTCAGGCAGTCTCTCAGTGGACTTTGAATTATTCTATGAATTGCATGTCTACAAAGTCACTACATTAGATACCTCAGTTTTTAGCCTGCACACAAGGAGGTCACCAGGAATTTACAATTCTCCTTTGTGTCTGCATGTTACTGAACCAAAAATTCAGTCAGGTATTCAAATAGGTACACAGACTGGGGAGGTAAGTCAGTTGGTGAAGTACTTGCCACAGAAGCACAAGGACTTGAGTTCAGTGCCCAGCACCCAAGTAAAAAGATAGGCCTAGTGACACATACTTTTAATTCCAATGTTGGGGAGCACATCCCTGGCACTTGCTGACCAGCCAGCCTCATGTAATCTGCAAGCCCCAGATCCTAGTGAGAGACCCTCTCTCAAAAT
The DNA here is from genome assembly GCA_902168325.1 of Peromyscus nudipes. Lineage (NCBI taxonomy): Eukaryota > Metazoa > Chordata > Mammalia > Rodentia > Cricetidae > Peromyscus > Peromyscus nudipes. The sequence goes on from CABHPH010125753.1 coordinate 26,996, forward strand.
TAACATGGATGGCTCCTGAGGAATAAGACCTGAAGTTAAAAGTCACCTCACCCAAGCACACGCCCCAACACACACA
>CABHPH010125753.1:27081-38532 GCA_902168325.1 Peromyscus nudipes
AGAGAGAGAGAGAGAGAGAGAGAGAGAGAGAGAGAGAGAGAGAGAGAGAGAGAGAGAGAGAGAGAGAATAGATATACATTGTTAATACTTGATGCCAGAATGTGTTCCAACTTTGGATATTTTCATCGCTCAGTTAAGAAATGAAATAAAAACAACAAGGATTTACTGGGTGTGTTTCTGTTTTGATGAAAATTACACAATGTCTACTAATTTTGAGCACATAGCTCTTAGAAAATCTGTTCTACACTTCTATTTCAGGAACTAAACCTGCCTTGAAATTAAAGATTTGTAGTATCACATGAACTTAATGAAAGCTTCTTTTTGAACACTGAAGTGATTACCATGTGGAAGAGAAGAAAATGAGCCTTTAAGCAGTTTCTAACAAAGTGATAAATTGTGATTATTGGTTGATTTTACTCATTTTTTGTTTCTATGTGAGAAGAGAACGGAAGTAGAAAAAGGAGATAGATTATAGCTCCAAAGGAGCTTATGATAATTTGGGAAACACAGTTTTTATTTTTGCTTTTTAATCAGAATGTATATAATACAGAATATAATCACTATTTTTCTTACTGGCGAGATTACATGAAAGAAATTATCACTAAGAAATAATTACTTCTTAAGTATATTTATATACTGGAGGAATTGAGATGACCTCTTAACTATGCATCTGGGTTTTTTCATCAGTAAGTACATTAACATGCTTTATGGTTGTGATGATTAAAATTCTACTCATGAAGCATATACACAGAGGACCTAGCATATAACAAGTGCTGACTAGCTGCTAGCTCACCATAGTAACAGTATCTGATTTAATAGTAATGATACGAGTCGGGTCATATTTTCTGTTCCACGATTAAAGAAATTAACATGTCCAGCTAAATAAGAGATTGAGCCCGTACTGAACCAGAGAGTTTAACCAAAGGCTAGACTTTTCTGTAACAAGATTACACTTCTTTACCATTCATTCATTTAGTTTACAGAAATTAATTGAGCATAACTATATGGCAGGTACTGTCATTAATAATAACATCATTATTTATATTGGAAATATATGAAAATAGCATGAAGATGGGCATATAATTATATATTATATTGCTTTTTATTTTGACAAATCATAATCCAAATGTTTAAGCATATTTGTAAGTGAAATCTATTTATTAAATATTAGAATCATTGAAATGCCTTTCCCAGTAAAATGAGCCAGATAATACCAAATTTACTTTACAATGCATTATTCATGCAGTTAGATAGGATTTAAATGAAGATGTTTCTTACTGGTTGAACTTTTCCAGTACTTAACATTTCTAATTCTTGTTTTAGGTTAGCAACAGAATAAAATTTAACCATAGATGAGTCCATGTATTAGGTTAGAAAGCAGGCACACCTATAAGCCTTTTGCTTCTTTATCCTTCAAGTCATGAAATATTGTGTATGGGACAGAAGATCCACAATTGACTGAAAACAAAAAAAAAGTTTGTGGCCGGGCGTTGGTGGCGCACGCCTTTAATCCCAGCACTCGGGAGGCAGAGCCGGGCGGATCTCTGTGAGTTCGAGGCCAGCCTGGGCTACCAAGTGAGCTCCAGGAAAGGCGCAAAGCTACACAGAGAAACCCTGTCTCGAAAAACCAAAAAAAAAAAAAAAAAAAAGTTTGTTTGATTTCATACACAGTGGAATTCTTGTGGTATACTTGACTTGCTTCTGAAAGTCTCTGTCATCTTGACTTTCAGTATAAGTAGAACTGTACATCCAATTTTATGCCTATATTTATTTATAAAACCCAAAGAGGTTTGCTGGTGCCCATTGTCAGCCAAGCTGTGACATTTTCATCATTTAATTTAATGTCACTAATAGAGTCACATGAATGCTTTTCTATTTTGTGGTGGTTTCCATTCAAAAGTCAACCATATGGTAGTATATGTGGTGAATTAAGATTTTGTAAAGAGATTATATAGTGTCTTCTTGAATGTTTTATCTAATAAAAGAAATATAATGGGATCTGTACTACTTCTGGCTGACGCAAGGCAAGTGAGGATATTTTTTGCTTCTATTAAATAATTCAGCTGCTGACAGTCTACTCTCTGATGCAGAACATAAAAAATGGGTTTAAAAATACTGTATGGAAGAAAGCAAACTACTAAGAGGACCTGGATGATCAAAAGATGCCTTTTCACAGATCTGTAGGTCAAATCTCTCTCTGTAATGGAGGTGCAGGTCCTTACTCTTCTCAGATGACTGACAAAAGAATAGTATGATGTTACTACTACTAAAAATGAGAATCCAATAAATGTGGTTCCAATGAGACCCGCAATCTGAGAGATTCTGGCTCCCAGTTCCATCCGCCGATTGTAGCACTGTCTTTCTCCTTCTTCTGTAGCCTCTACAACTGAGTAGTATAGGATAACAGGAATAATTATGACCAGCACAACTCCCCATATGTAAGTGCACATTTTTCTGGCAAAGTTGGGCTGGCGAAATCTTTTTAGTAAGTGACCATAGAACATTCTCTCATAGCATGAAGTGGTGGCCTCTTGCATGGATTCCTTTTTCATTAAGGTAGCATAACGGCTTATGGCAATCCAGCTTAAAATTAAGAGGCTGACAAACATACTCACATGCATGGATAGGGTTCCCAAAAAATTGACCAGTCTGCATTGTACAGATTGATATTTCCAATAGAAACCCTTCAAGAAATAGATACCCATGAAAGGCATGGCAGTGCACACAAGTAAGTTTGCAGTCACAAGATTTGCCAGGTAGACATGCGTTGACGTTTTCTTACCTATTTTTGTTAAAAATACCCACTGAGCAAGTGAGTTTCCAAAGAGACCAACAACACACAAAAAGACATAAGTGATCGGTAAAGCTGTGGTAGAAATCATGGATGGTTGAATGCATGTCGAGTTGTTACTCATTTATATCAGATTTCCTTGAATTTTGTCACAGGAGCTAGAACAGAATTGCATATACTTAATATTAATATTAATGTGGCATTTAAGTTAAGTCTTTTTTAAGCTTTTGGGAAAAGCAACAAAATGCATTGGATGGAGCTAGAAAATCCAGATGGTGTCTTACCTTTTCTAGTTGTTACAGTGGTCCAGTTGAAATAAAAGCAACAGTATTTAAAGTGATGCCTTTGTCTAAAAAACAAAATTTGATACAAATAGTTAAAAATGCCTGAGATTTATCATTCATAGCTTTGGAGAATTTATAGTCCTTAGATTATAAAGCAATATGTAAATCATGATAGGTTTTGTCTAGAAATCTAAATTCACGTACAAATTAATACATGCTGATTAGAGGGCAATGCTACAAATGTGGCCACGTTAGCAGACAGGTAAAACCCATCTCTTTATATAATAACTTAAAAATTAATAAATAGCTTCTATTTGCAAGTTTTTATATTAAAGCTCTTATTTTTTAAAACTAATAAGTAAAAATTAGTTTTTAATTACAACATTGATTATATATAGTTTCCAAGTATATTTATGGCTAGATTAAAACACTTTTCTATAGTACTATTAGAAGTGTCTTTTTTTTCATAATCCAGAAGTAAACCCAATTCCAAATTAATGAAACTCATACAAGGTCCTGAATTAAACAGAAGGAAAACATTAAGACCAAGGGTAAACTTCAGAACCCATGGGCATTATGAGATCATCAGTAATTTCTCATTCCAAATAGTGCTAAATTCTTATACTTCAGTAAATTAAATTATGTGTCAAAACTATACTTGGTATTCTTGGTGGCTGGAGTACCCTAATGTGTCCTCCTCTGTAATCTAGTCTCTGTGGATTTCAGGATTTGTCTGTTTATTTAGAGGATATAGTGTTTTCAACCCAGTGGAAATGCAGGTGTGGTTTTTACTTTTTAAAAACGTTTATTTTTATTTTATGTGCATGGGTGTTTTACATGCATGTATGTCCATGCACCATGTGCATGCAGTGCCTGAAGAGGCCCGAAAAAAGTGTTGACTTTCCTGGGACTGGAGTTACAGATCGATATGGTTGTGAGCCACTATGTCTCTACTGAGATTCATTCGAACTTGGCTCCTCTGGAAGAGCATCCACTGCTCTTTACCACTAAATCATCTCTCTAGCCCTGGTTTTCACTTTTTCGTTTTGTTTTGTTTTGTTTTCAAGACAGGATTTCTCTGTGTAGGTCTGGCTGTCCCAGAGCTCCCTCTGTAGACCAGGCTGGCCTTGAACTCATAGAGACCTGCCTGCCTCTGCCTCCTGAGTGCTAGGATTAAGGGTGTGCACCACCACAGCCTTGCTGGTTTTTTATATCTTGTTTTTAAATCTTTCTTGCTGCAGAGGTATGTGTGAGAAACTGAGGGATCACATACAAACTCACTTATTTTTCTCATTTATTTTTTTTTAGGTGAGAATAGCAGAAAAGTTACTAGGTTCTGGTCAAATAAGAATTTCTGTCTTCCAAGTTGCAAATATCAAAGCAATTTTGTTTCTTTTAAGGAATGTGATTTCTCTTTTGAATGCACCATTTCTCTGTATTCTTCGTCATTAACTTGTGGGACACCGTATTCTGTGCTCTTTTATGATGTACAGCAGAGTTTTTCTTAGTCACCTTCTCTCTTGATGATAAACATAAAAAGATTTTCCCATTTTCTGACCTCTGCCTTTGGGATTATTTTATTCTCTACCCTTCTTCAGAATCCTGGTCTTATTATTTTCTGTATCTTAGATTGCTTTAAAATCATACATCAGATTTTATAAAAATGAGGATTATTTCCTAATACATTATCATTTTTGGAAGACTTAAAGACTGTGCAGTTTGTCTACATTCAGATAACTGAGACTCTTAACTAAGGTCTACCACTGTCTTCACCATTTTATTTATTTACAATTTTTATTTAGAAATTGCACCATATGTTTCAGAGTGCCTTTATAGCTATTGAACTGCAATGGACTGCCATTATAGATAGTCTTAAATACGCAACCCTAATCTGTAACGTTGCTGATTTCAAAATCAGGTAGATTGAGATGGAAGTAAACGAGTTCATTTATTAAGAAAAACCCTTTTGTTCAAAGGAGAATTTGATTGTACAGAAGGCCAAAGCTTCTTTTTACGGGATGAAGCTTCTGTTACAGAGAGCAGTAGCTTCTGCCTCAGAGACAACGCACCGCATGCTAAAAGCAGCAGTGGTGACGGCCCCTGCGTGAATATCCCTAACAAATATTCCCTAACGAAAGGAGGACAAGAGAAGATGGAGAAGGATCAGATAATGCTGTTGAGTCTCTAAAGAAACAAAATGACAACTAGCTCTCCCTCTTCAGCTTCCCAAATTTGTGTCCCCTTCAATAATAGCCTTGGATTCTAAAGCTACTAGAAAAACAGTTTCTAAAATTTGTAAACTACCATTAAACTTAAGAAGTCAAATAAAAGTGAGCTCTTCCAGAATTGCTTCCAAGAAAATGTCTCCGAGTGTGCATTCCCGTCAGTGGAATGTCTGTGTACACACTGGGTATCTGCTAATTTGACAAGTGAGAAAACTTCTATAACTCTAGCAGCTACTCATGGCTAGCTAAACACTTACTATGCTGACCGCCTTACTTAATTAATGATCAGATTTCACAATTGAAACAGTTTAATCCTTTCAGACATTTGCAATTAACCTTTAAGCTACAACTGAACAAAGAATCACCCTTACCTGTATGAGGAGCTTAGGCTGACTAAGGTTATATACTGTTCAGGTAGTGATGTAAATTTCAGACTGACAATTCTCTGATCTTCACTCTTCCAGGATCCTTAACCAGTATGAATAGAGTCTTGTATGACACCAACTACATGGGGAGAAAAGGGAAATTAGATATTGAAGAAATTCCATAGTTATGGTAAATGTAGCAACTACCTCCTCAAAAAAAAAAAAAACCAAAAACAAAACAACCTTCGTTTCTCTATTTCTTTAGTGGGAGGAAGTTAGTGGGCAATCTACCTATAAACATATTTAGTATACTTCCTTATGATTATTTCCTCAAGTAGCTAGCTTTACTATTGTGATTGGCTGAAGTTACATTGAAAGGTTTAATTCCACATAGATAATTATTTTTCTGTGAGCATGACAGAAGGAACTACTCTCCAGTAACTCAAGAAAATACTGATATAAATTTGCCTCTCAGCTTAACTACAAAACTCATCTTCTTTGCAATCCATCTTTTCCAAGAGTGGGGGAAAACAAAACTTCAAGTTTTCTTATTTATACCAGCTTGCTCAAATTAAGTATCACTATGCTGGATTAAAACTTCATGGTCATCAGTGGTCTTGGGGCTGTTTGGGGGTTGAAAAAGCTGGTGCCCAGAAATGCTCACTGTGTACACAGACTATACCCAGGGACTGTAACCCAGTTTGGTTACTATAATAATCTCAATCTCTCTCTCTCTCTCTCTCTCTCTCTCTCTCTCTCTCTCTCTCTCTCTCTCTCTCTTCTCTCTCTCTCTCTCTCGCTCTCGCTCTCGCTCTCGCTCTCGCTCTCGCTCTCTCTCTGCTTCAAATTGGCATGTGCCACCTCCATTTTGAGTTGAAGTAGTGAGTACATCAGATAGAGCATTTTATGATGTATTTTTGGGGATCCTTGGAAGTAGCAAATATGTTTCAGAACAAGTTAATAGTTATAACAAATTGTGACACTAATCTTACATGTAAGATTGTTTAGTCAGTCTGTGAATTAACCACTAAGTGAAGGGTAAATGCACATAGCAAGAGCTGTATACAAGAGCTATGTACATTTAGTACTGTACCACTGAGCTACCTACATTCCCAGCCCAGTTTTGCCAATTCTTGTTTCCAAACCCAAGTCCTGCTTACCACTCATCCAGTGTGTAGAAGATGAGAAATCGAGTTTATTCAACAATTGATCCTGAGAAGCTGGAGAGGACTGTTATTGACAATGCTCTGTCTTAAAGAACTGGGTTCCAAGAAAGGGCTTTTATAGGGAGGGAAAGTTCTTAAGCAGTGGTACAATGGGCAGGAAGCTCTGTGCCTATTTCTCATCCCCTTGTGGCAAGAACATAGTAATCAACCTTGACCTCCTGGGGCTAGTTACAAACATAAGTTTTCTACAAGTTAATCTTCACAGAAACTTGTACGCTTTGTGTTAATTGATGCAGAGAATTAAAAGAACAAGGAGGGCTACACATTCTGATGTTATCTGAAAGTCACCAGAAGTTCAGGTTCTATAAATCTAAAAATTGTTTGGCAGTTTCCATCTTCATCATTTGCTAGGCTTTTCTTCAGCACCTAGAGTAACAAAAGGCAGCAAGGGAAGCGGGGGATGGGCACGTCGCTTTCTGTCCACGGCCCTGCACTGCAACGCCAGCCTCTTCCTACCTTTAGAAAAAAACCCTTGCTCTCTTGCAGTACTGGGGGTAGAACTCGGGGACTTCTTGCATATCCAGCAAGCCCTTTCCTATATCTGAATTCCCCAAAATGGACAACTCCTTAAAAAGTGGCCATTGTGACGTTCTTGACTGTTTTAGGTTTTAAGTTCTGTATTTTCCTTAAACAGTGCAGTTCACTCAGATATTTATTGGAGTTTCTACCACATTTCTAGTGGTATGTAGAGGTCATGGAAGAAACAGTAAATCAAAATGGTTAAAAAAAACCTTGTGAAAATAACTAAAGGAGAGAACAGAGAATGTATGGTGAATAGTGGTGGAAAACAAGGCTGAAAGAAATAACAGGATACCTAAAATGAGACTACTAATAAGATAATGTAAAAATTTTTTCTAAGAAAGTAGAAAATATTTCTTTCCAATAGTAGAAAAAAATTAATGTCAGGTAATAATACACTAACAAAAATATTACTTGTCAGGGAGACATTTCAAGAATATTAAACCAAGCTACAAATTCTCTAGGAAATAAAAAAGTGCCCCTTTGTTACAAGGAGTTTTCTTTGGTTCTTTGTGTTTCCTCTTCAAAGTTCTGCTTTCTTTGTCCACATGTAAATGTTCTTACCAGATTACTTCTTATATCATCTGCTCAAACAAAATATTCTGCTCTGACCCTTATGATGCGCATCCTGGAAGTGTTATCCTCAGTTCAAGTCCTGCCTTGTGCTAAATTTTCTTGCTGCAGAAAGAAAGTCCTGCCTTGTGCTAATTTTCTTGCTGCATGTATGTGGAGGCCCAAATTGCTCAGAGTCAGAGAATCTGAGCTTGCTTTCTCCAGCAGGGCTGCATAATGAGATGATTTGATCACGGGTGTGTTTACCAGGTGTTTGGAAGGGTCACACTTGGCTGTACAGTGTGCTTTGATCTTGCACGCTGTCTTTTTAATAAACCTTCGAGGCCATTGAATATCGACCCAGGTCCTCCTGAAGCTATCTTGTGTTTCTCTCTTTCTCCTCTTCACTATCTTTCTATCTAATATTTTCTTATCCCTCTCTCCTCATAGGAATCCTTGAAAATGTGGGAGCTGGCCTCCCACACATGTATCAGGTGCAGTTTTTAAATCTGGCTCCAGAATTCTTTTGGAGTACTTCAGTAAGAGTAGTCCAAAAGGCAGGCATGTGCTCATTCAGTTTTGCAACCGGTGGTGAGCTGTTTTTACTGACTCTGTGAATTTGGGGAAGGGGAGGGGGCTTAAGGTCACATGTACCTGTGTCCCTCAAAGCCAAAAGCCGGAGGACATGAGATAGCTTAGTCATACCTGAACTTACGTGTTTCAAATGAGAAGTTATTTTTGGCTCTCCATGCTTATATCTAATCTGGCTGTAACTGGCCTTTTAAATGGTCCATCTGACTAATCAGAAGCTCGGGGCACTGAGAAGGAAGCTGGTATATAAGACAAGAACACGTCTTATTTTGTGCACATTAGAATATTACATATTAAAGATCATGATTTCCCTCGAAGGGGGGGGGGCGTGGTAAGCCTTGTTCAGTTCAATGCTTACCCAAGCCATTTAGAAGTGAAGTGCAGTTCTGTTACTCAAAGCTGTGGTTTGTTCAAGCTCACTGAACCTCCTGTTCTCTTCAGGATGTGGTGTCTAGCCACAGCCCTGTTTCCAGTTCTACTGCTCTCAGGCCCTCACATTACTACAAGAAGCTGTAATCATGGAAGACCCATCTGTAACTAGAGTTTTAGAATGCAAGCGCCTTCTCCAGGACCCCTAACAGGCTGGGCTAGGCCACCCATCCTCATAGGCCAATTCAAGAAACAAATGAGAAATTGTGAAGAGCGGAGACAGGAGAGTTAATCACATGCACACATCAAAAAGAGGAACAGATAAAAGTGTCTAGTGACCCCAAGTCCCTCTGCAGAATACTGATATCAGCTTTAGGTTTTAAATAGAAGACAAATGGAGGCAAGAAGTCAAGAGCTGTGCATAATTAAACAGCCTTGGTCAAAGTGTAGCCAATACTTGGTATGAATCACCTTGTGATCAACTGATCATTGACTCAGTTGTGGTTCAGCAAGGTGGTCTGTAGATGTTCTTATTGTTGGAGGGGACCCGGTGGATCTCAGGAGATGATTGCTCATGCTATAATCCTCATTGTGGATAACTGCCCTAATCTAGGGGATGGAATCCAAAGGACCACTGGGTTAGGATAATGACTGGAGACCTTCAGGCACCTTTTAGGTGTCTGAAGCAGGACATGGTAAAAGCGATAATACCAAGAGGTCTCCTTAGTCTTGTCTTTGTGTCCTCAGCCTTGAAGGGCGATGAATCAGTTAGTTATCACTGCTTTTTCAATATGCTGTCCTTGAAGGGCGATGGATCAGTTAGTTATCACTGCTTTTTCAGTATGCTGTCCTTGGGTGATTAAAACATAACAAGTGAGGCAAGGTAAAAGGCAGAGATGCCAGGCTTAAATTGTGCTTTTAGTTACCTGGGGGCCCAAATGAAAAGGCAGTGATTTTTAGGAAGGTCGGGGTTTCTTTGCTCTTTTTCCCTCTTTTGCCATGTGTACGAGTGTATGCAGCTGCATGTGTATGTGAAAGCTGAAGGGCAGTCGCAGATTCTAGCCTCAGAAACACCGTGTACCTCCATTGAGGACAAGATCGGCCACTGGCATGAAGCTCACCAGTGAGGCCGGAGTGGCCAGCCAAGCCACAAGGATCCACCTGTCTTTGCCTTCCCAGCACTAGGGTTAAAGCACTCTACCATACCCGGATTTTTGAAATGGGCTCTGGGATCAAACTCATGTCCTCATGTTTGCATCAAGCATTTAACCACCTGAGCCTTCTCCCCAGCCTTCTAGCAAAAGCAATTTCGAAGTGTCTGTTAAACATTGTTTATTAGGGGGAAAAGGGTGTTCTTCTTGCTTTTAGGAGCTGATCTCTTACCAAGCAGCATGAGTATTTGTCTGAATAACTACTAAAAAAAAAGTAGACAATTCTATCCAAAATTTGGATATTCAAATATCACTGATTCCCTTAGTTTCAGTCCCAGCACCAAAAACAACAGCCAAGTTATCAAGCTTGTAAAGTGTCTAACGACAAAACCCAATGGATCTGGTCATCCAGGTTCTACCCTCCAGCTTTGGCTTTTGTTTTCTCATATAGACCCAAGTCAACAGCTAAACATTACCTTTCAAGAATGCACAGCACAGACACATTATAGCAACCTCCTTAGCAGTCGTCACAGAATTGGGACCACCTCAGAGAGGGCGGCTGGAATGCAAACAAGAAATGAGTAGGCTTGGGGGAGGGGGGACATCTTAGTAATGGATTAAAGAGAGCAAGAATATCTTAAGGAATGAGTTTAACTTTTGGCATCTTTGAATGAGCCAAATCTGACTCCTGGCATATTTCAGAAGCAACCATTCTTTTCTTTGAGTTCTTTGAAAGCCAAAGGTAAAGATGAGAATGGACCAGCAGTTCTTCTGTTCCTGCCATGCCTGTGCTATCTTTGCAGCATTCAAAGACACTTCCTTTCTTTTCTTAAAACCAGACAGTTCTGAAAATGAAGGTAATGTGACCCATCACATTGCCACACATATACACACGTACACGTCACACTATGGAACAGCAACTGGGAATGCAGAGAGATTAAGGTAATCAGCCCAGAGTTCTCCAAGAACAGGGTTTCCTGGCCATTTTATTACTAGCTACTTCTTTTGAATTTCTAGGAAAAAAATGTCTTAAGATTAAGGCTATGTTCCATGTCATTTTCTGTCTTTATTCAAGTGGGGGGGGATATCAAGGGAAGATGAGGGAGAACTGGGCATGAGGTCTTCTTTCCTGTATCTGTTAGTGTCTATATTTAGTTTCTCATCTTGAGAGCCCCCAAATATTGAAGTAATGCATTTTACATAAATTGCTCTTAGAAAAAATGTTAATAGCCAGGCATGGTGGCACAGGTCTTTAATCCCAGTGCTCAGGAGGCAGAAACAGGTGGATCTCTGTGAGTTTGAGGCCATCAGGCTTTACATAGAGAGTTCCAGGTCAACCAATGCTATATAATGAGATACTGTCTCAGCTGGGGGGGGG
>CABHPH010125754.1:6586-30306 GCA_902168325.1 Peromyscus nudipes
CAATCAGAGAGAGAGAGAGAGAGAGAGAGAGAGAGAGAGAGAGAGAGAGAGAGAGAGAGAGCCAAAACATCTTTCATGGCCTAAGTAACCAGAAGAACAATCACCCTTGGGAAGCTGTTCCTGTGGACTAGATGTCCAGAGAGACATGAACTTAGATCATAGACAGAATCTTGAGTGTGCTCTAGGAGAGAGACTAAACAGACCGTGGTGGCCAGTGAGGGAGGCTAGGAGTTTTAAGCAGGGGTGATTGGAAGGCAGGGCCTGCTGCTGTGGCCTGGAATTGGCTGGTGCACTTCTTAGTAGAAGAGCTGCCCTGCACTCATTTCCCTGTCTTGTGTGCTCTCTAGTTGGAAGGAGTCATTGCATCTAGGATGAAGGAAAAACCAATCAGCCACATCCCTCTGGGGACTTGGTGGCCATACCTTGTCCCTGGAGACCTGTAAGGAATGGATGGACCCCCTGTCAAGGGCAGCAGAACTTAGATGAACAGGTAAGTTGCAATAAAGTGATCAATAAGAGCTGGCTAGTTGTTCATTGTGCTGTATCTACTACTTGGGAAGAAGAGAAAAGAGAGGAGAGCCCACAGAGGGGAACCGAGTCCTCTCCAGACAGGAAGCTGGCTTCTGGTGGATAGAACTCCATGTGTGCATCCTAGGCTGGGGACATTTATAAAGATAACAGTCACATTCATCATGAGTGGGCTTCCTGGGGCTTTCCATTGCCAGCCTATGGCAATCTTCCAGAACTGTGCCTGCTTGGCAATACTATCTTAGGAAAACCTGCATACAAGAGCACCTCCCTTGCTGGACTGAGGCAGAGCACCACCTGTTGTGGGATAACCTTTTTGTCCACTGTCTAGATGTGTCTCTGCCAAGGCACCTTCTGATTAGTTGAATAAAGAGCTGAACAGCCCATAGCTAGGCAGGAAAGGATGGGCAGGACTTGCAGGGAGAGAGAGGAACTTCGGGGAAGAATCTGCCACAAGGGATTCACCAGCGAGACACAGAGAGAGTAGGATGCACAGTATGGGGGAGAGGTAACAAGCCATGTGGCAGAATGTAAATTAATATAAGTGAGTTAATTTAAGTTATAAGAGCTACTTGTGAACAAGCTTAAACTAAGGCCAAGCTTTCTTAATTAATACGAAGTCTCCATGTCATTATTTGGGAGCTGGCAGTCCAAAGAAAGTCTGACTACATTTGGTGCCCAATGTGGGGTGCCTAATATTGTTTTTAACTAAGTTCTTCTATTTACCAATAAAGACTCAGGAGTCAGATGTTGGGCTGAAAACCTGCTAGATCAGAAGAGCCAAAAAGCAACCAGCTGACCTTTTTTGGCTGGAGATCTAGCAAGAAAGTATCTCTCTACTCATCCCAAACCAAAAAAGACTGTGAATCTCTAATTCTCTCCCTACCCCTTCCTGCACATCTCTCTATCCATATTCCCGGCTCTTCCATATTCTCTATGGTTAATTCCTGTCAACTTGTCATTGGCCCCACCCCCTGATCCAAGGTTTATTTTATTAACACAGTCTTGGGATTTCACAGTTCCGTCAAATATTCTGCAACGACAACCCACCTTGAGTGTGCAAGTAGCACCTGCAGAGCTCAAAAAAGCTGTTTTGAATTCTTTGTAGTTCTGGAATCACATCATCAATGTGCCTACATTCTGCTGGTGCTGTGAAGCTGCACCTACAGCAGTCTGGCTTCCCTCCTACCTCCTGGCCTGGGTGCCAGAGAACTCTCTTCTGAAAGGTACTTCAGATGGAGTTAAGATGTGAACCCCTTCTCTAGGATGGCCTCGGGAGGGAAAGGTCAGAGAAGACGGCAAAGGTGTAATGAAATGTTCCCTCCAAAGTCCAGAGGTTTGACTCTTCAGTAATTCTAAATCCTGTCAAGTTGACAATCAATATTAACTATTACATATGGTATAGTAATTTTATTATAGTCTAATTTATTCTTTTTTATTATTAGCACTATAAACACATCCTTAAGTCTTTTCCCTAAATGTTTTAGTTTTTCCTTTCATATTTAAGTCTGTGCTCCATAAGAGTTAGCACTTGGGTATGGACTAAGGGTTCTGTTTCTTCCCTATTGATTTGCCAACCCTTCTCTTTCTCAGAGATGCACTACTTTGTGCCTGTCCTATATCAAACTTCCATGAATAAGTCAGTCTGATGCTGGATTCTCTATTCTGTCCATTGGTCAACTTTTCTATCCACACACAAGAACATTTTTGTCTTTGTCTCTTTATGATAAATGGTAATACGTGATAGGAAGATGCTGTCTTCCATCTTCTTCAGTGGTTCTTTGCTCTGTCACTTATGTTAATCATTTATATTCTATCAAAACTTTAGACTTACTTTGTCAATTATCTCAAAACCTTTGTTGGGATTGTAGTGGGAATTGCATTGACTGTATTGTACTGAAATCTACCAAAATGTCCTGTACAGTTGAAAGAGAAATAATATTGAGTCCATAAACAGATCATGTCTCAACTTTTTACATCATTAAATACTTTTCAATAAAGTTATACTTTTCTCTACATAGTTCTTTTTCTCTGGTCTATCTTACAGGTTGTGCTTTAGGCTTGATAGCTTCTTGGAATTCTAATGGGTAGTATTTTCTCTCCTTAACATGCAGAAAGTAATGGTGAATTATAATCCTTATTGTTGTCATAAGTCCTACAAAATTCACTACTTTTGTTGTTTTGCAAATGTTTTCTTTTTTAAATATGTTTTTGTTTAATGAAGCCATTAAACTTCTAACCAGAGATGGTACAACAGGACTATGATTTTTATATATTGATTTTGCAGCCAACAGTCTTGTAAAACTCTTACTTTCCAGGTAAATTTAAGTCTGTTAACTTCCTCTGTTGACTTGTACATGTTCCTTTGTTTCCTTATTTGTTTGCTGATACCTAATGGTCAGCTCATATAGGCTTGATCTTCATGTGTAGGAATCCTATGTCCATAAAATAGCATGCTTCTGTCTGCATAGATGCTGCTGTTAATACAGGATGAGTCAAACCTCTTACAAGGCCTTGGGTGTCATGTGGCAGCCCCACCTTGTCCCTAGCCCTTGGCTTATTCTTCCAGGTTGACTCTTCCTTGGGTTCACTTCCGCATTTGACAACTTGCTGTTCTGCCCTGTGCTGGATTTGGAGGATAAAAGTTTGGGAGAGAACTCAGACATTCACATACTGACTGTAAGTCTGGAAACATATTTGAAGTTGCATTGTATTCAGGATATGAGATTTGCTAATGGTGTAGTGGGAGAGCCCTTCATCCTGCCTGTGGCCATCATCTCTTGTCCTCTCACAGAGCAGGACATTTTCATTGCGACTGCACACTCAGGGTCAAGACACCAACTTAAAAACTATTACAAAAGTAATGCATGTTTTCTGCATAATTTTTTTTTAAAAAATACAAAGAAGAAATTTTAAGTTATCTATAAGGCCCATCTCCACATTGGAATAGAATCACTTCAATCTTAATATTTTGGTGAGTACTGAGTTGAATAGTGGTCCCTTGAAAGCTACATCTGAGGGCTAGTGAGAAGGCTCAGTGTGCAAAGCATTTATCTTGCAAACCTGACCTGAGTTCAAGACCCCCACACAAAGGTGAAGGAGAGAACCAAGTCCACAATGTTACTCTCTGACCTCCACATACATGCTGTGGAATGCACATACCCACCACCCCCAACACAATAATAATAACAACAATAACAACAACAACAACAACCATTTTCAAAATTAAAGTGGCATCTGCCTGGGCCCTGTCAATAAAACCTTATTTGGACAAAGGATTATGATAGATGTAGTTAAGTTAAGGATCTCCATGTGAGATCATCCAGGAGCAGGGTGAACTTTAAACTACTAACAAGTCCTTTAAGAGAGGAGAGGGAGCAGCAGACAGGCACAGAGGAAGCCATGGGAAGATCGAGTACAGGTTGGAGTGACACCTGCCAACAGACCACAGAAAGCCTGGAACCATCAGGAGCTGGAAGAGCCTCTGGAAGGGAAGGAAGTTGGGTGAGGCCCTGGTGACACCTTGATTTGGAGCTTCTGGCTTCCAGAACTGTGGGAGAACAATCCTCATTGCTTTAAGTCACCCATTTGCAATCTTGTCTTACAGCAGCCCTAGGAAGGGAATATCGCTTAGTCAGCTGAGGGCCAAGCTTCAAGGAAATAGCTTTGGAGACAGAGAGATCATCCCGAAGGTGGCCTCCTTGGGGAGCACTCCCAGAAACAATGCCTGGAAGGCTGGGAGAGAAGTGGTGCTGGGATGAGGGCAAGCAGGAATTGTGATACAGCTGTAACAGAAACTGCAGCTCATGCCTATCAGGAGCCTCGAAGCCGGGATGGTAATTCTAAGTTGGCCAAAGTGGAGTCCCAGAACTCTGCATCAGCCAGCCATGGGGATGAGAAGAAACCAGAGTAAGACGGTGGCCTTCACGGGGGAGCAAAGACTTGAGTGGCCTCCTCTGTGAGCCCCAGCAGGCACCACCCAGCCTTGTGGTGAGACGGAACTGGGACCACATCAGCATGTCCTAAAAGCCCCTGTGAGATCTTCTGTACTCCCCCCTAGTGAAATGTCCAGTCTCAGGGCACAATTTCTAAAATGCTCGTCCTTCACATTTACCCACAAATTAAAGTAGAAATATATTTTCAAAATATCATTGAGTTTCATATGCTAGATTCTCTAGAACAAACTCATTTTAAGGAAGCAGAACTATTCCCTATGACTACATTGGCATGTGATTTTTCCAGGAGCGCTGTCTTTCTATATATACCTCTCTCAGTTCCTCCAGATGTCTGCCTTGACACTGGTTTGTTTTGGACACTTGCAGTTCCTTGTTTGGAGAGCTGTTCCCCTGGACTGTCCTTGCCAAGCCATACATCTGATTATTCCTGTTCATTCTTCAGATCCACAGAGAGACCCTCACTGACTTCCCCTAAATCAGCTCCCCTGGCAGCACCCCGGACTTCCCACTACTGCTCATCACTCTTTGCTGCTTCCTTTCCTCCTGGTCCAGGACTGAGAGCGGGTGTGCAGTCTCTGGTGATACATATGCAATCCTGCCCTGAATGCTCACGGTCTGATTCAGTCTTCTCTGTCTTCTGTGCCTTTGGTGCTCAGCAGAGTGTTATATATTCATGCATAGCTGCTAACTGTTTTTGAAGGACTCAATGATTTACCCAGCAGTTGAATTTCTACATGTGTATGTCCCGCATTCCGCATATCAAAACTGCTCCTAAGACCTAGAAGCCAGAACTCCTCCATGTATAGCTCCATGAGACACTCTATGTGAGGTCCGCCTACAAAAATTTGTGCACACGGCCCCACTGGCCTCCTAGTAAGTCCTAGAGGAACTTTCTCTGTCACATCAAAAGCATCACTGGGATGTCTCTTACAGAAGAATCCAGATAGTATATGTAGCTAGCCTCTCCTCAGGAAGTAGAGCTTACCTCCTTCCTGTACCTCCCCTGAGCATGCTTTGCTTCTAAGGAATGCAGAATGGAAAGGAAGTGGGGAGTAGCTAACCACAGAGAACCCTGGCACACCAACGAGGCCAGGTGATCCAGTCCATCCACCAGCTCGGTGAGTCGTGCTGATGCATGTATCCTTGATGCAGTGATAGGAGACTATGCTGTGCTGGGGGCTTCCCACAAACTCAACACTTTATTTTAACCAAAGCACCAAACGAAAACAGATGGGAGGGCTGGTAAGATGGAGTCCCCCAGCACGGGAATATGAGACTGTTATCCCAGCACTGAAGAGACAGGTGGATTCCTGGAGGCGGCCTGAGTTGGAGAGATCCAGATTCTGTGAACACTGTCTCAAAAAATAAAGTGAAGAGTGATGGAGGAAGAGACCTGATGTCAGCACCTAGCCTCTGCACACATGCATCTGCACACACATGTGCACACACAAACATGTATACACACACACACACACACACACACACACACACACACAGTCAGTCAGATCAAAGGGTTCACAGAGCACCTGCCCAGCATCCCTCAAAACTGCCAAGGTCATTAAAACAAAGGGAAGTCAGACACTATCAGAAAGAAGGCGGATGGTTCAGGGCAGTGCGGCATCCGGGTGAGATCCTGTAGAAGAACAGGACCCTGGGAACAACTAACCCAATCCAAGCATGGGGTTCTCATTGTGACAGCAGCTCCATAGAAACATAAGGTGTTAACAATAGGGACACCAGGACAGGGGGACACAGGAACTCTGTCCTGTCTTTGCAACCTTTCTGTCAACTACAGATTTTTGTTTTAATCAAAGAGAAAACACAACAGCGACTTCATGCCAGGGGAAAGCCACCGGACCTGCGGAGCCCTTGAGTCAATCTGTTTTATCACAGAAATAGGGATAGGGAGGAGGCTGAAAAGGAAGGCCATGTAAGGCCAGGGACTCAGCTTCAAAAACAGGCTCTATACGGGATGGAACATCTGTGGAAACCTGTGTCTTACATAAACAAATAGTAGGTGTTGAAATAAAGTATTTCAGGTGCCATCTGAATCCAAGGAGGAAAGCTGAGGCCCACATATCAGGCCTTCACGAGATTGGTTATAACACCACCAGTTTATAATACCACCTCCTACCAAACACTCCTATTTAGCGGAGAGCCTGATCTGAGCCCTGCACCCCCACTGAGAGGCCTTCTCCTCCTTCACCCACCTCATCTCAGCAAAGAGAACAAAGGCAGTAAGGCTTAGACCCCACAGCAGCCATGTTCCTCCATTTGAGTAGTAAACTACACTAGGATTTATGTTTACAATCATGTCAATTAGAGGTGACTGCATCCATCTTCAGTGTGGTTTGCCTCAATGGGGATGTATGGATATGTTTCGGGGTATACTGGATCTTCCTGTTTGGGATACAACGTTTTGTGACGGAGGGCATTCAGATAGGATCTGCCACATGGTGTAGTTGTATAGGCATGAGTCAGAGGACAATGGGGCTGTAATTAATAGGTTGGCCTTGCAGTCACAGAGGCCAAGGACCAGGGTGTTGGTGATCTGGTCTGGGCCGACCGTTGAGATCATGTGGTGTTCTGGGGCAGTGGTGAAGCTTAGAATAGGTGGTGGTGGCATCATATCATTGAATGGGCCACCAGGATCAAACCACCAAGTACAGAGGCCATGACATCCAGGTGTGGCCAGACCTCAGCCAAACAGGCAAAGTTAGTTGTGATTTCAGTAGAACTCCAAGCAAATTGGAACACCAAAGCAGGTATTTAGAGTTATCACTGGGTCAGTCAGGAAGGCTACAGAACACAGGGTAGCCTTTTTGAGTGCAGCTGATAGGTAGTCCAGGGGTTTTCTGTGAGAAGGCCTTTCCCATGGGTAATTCCTATAAACCCCTCAACAACCATATTAAAAGTCCTGGCTCCTAGACTAGACAAACTTTTCTGCTAAACACCTGCACTTCCCTCTGTGACCGATCTCCACTGTGACGAGCTGTTAAGGTTTGTTTGCAGAACTGGACTGTCAGCTCCCAAGGGCAGGGATGGTACCTGCCTTGCTCAGTGCTCTATCCCTCTGCAGGAGCACTGTGATGGGAATAAATAAGGCTTAGTGGAGATCGGCTGAGGAAGCCGGGACAGTGTGAATTCTAGGCCCTTCTTGAGTGGTCCACTCTGTCCCTTGCACTGGTTAGTTTCAAACGCCAACTTGCCACAGCCTAGAATCATCTGGAAGGAAAGCCTCCATTGAGAAATCTCCTAGATCAGACTGACCTGCTAGCATGTCTGTGGGAGGTTGTGACTGAATAACTTAATGAGAATCTGGCTTACCCTCAGATGTATAGATATGTAGACAAAGACGATATCGATGACATGTGTAAGTACATATAGATTTAAAGTCTGGGGATATAGTCCAATGATAGAGCATTTGCCTATCATACCAGAGTCCTAGGTTTAAAAAAAATGTTTTTGAAACAGAATCTCACATTGTAGCCCAGGCTTGCCTCAAACCTCAAACTTATTATGTATCACGAAGTGGTTTCAAATTCATGGCCATCCTTCTACATCATCTTTCTGAGTACTGGAATAACAGGTATGAGCCAACATGCCCAGCTACATTTTTTTCTACCTCTAGGAATTTAACCTGGGTCATTATTCATACCTGTGAAGAGTTCTGCCACTGAGCTACACCCCTCAGTGTCTCACATCTTGCTTATAGTTCTATGAAGTGCTCCTTTATTAATTGGTTGGAAAGGGGGCCTGTTGATAATATTCTCAGAGAGAAGATTCTTTGGGCCAAGATAGTGAGGTCCATGGCCCAGATTACATATGCTCCCAGTGTCCATTGGTAGTAGCCAAATTTTCTTCTGAGATTCAAACACATCTATTGAAAGCCTGACACTTGGCAGTGTTCCGATGGATTCTGTAGGCAGAACAGAGGAGAGCATTCTTGCTCCAGAAGTATGGGCCATATCTGTGAGTGGGTAGCCAGCTCTGGTTTCTAAATAAGTCATTTGGGATGTGAAACAGTACTGCACACTGGCCACCGTGATGAAACTTGGAGAATTCAGGAGAAAGAAAACAGGGCAGATCACAGTAGGAAGAGGTGGGAAGACAGAGGAGATGACTTACTAGCAAAATATCATCACTGAATTAAATTCAGAAATGCCCTGTGAAGTTCGACTCTAAAAAAGTACATTGAACATCCAATGTTACGGAATGAAGAGTGACCAAAGAGTTTAATTACAAAATATGCCAAGTAAAAAACAGACATGTTGATCAATAGAACTAAATTAGAGACCCAGACATGAGTCCACACACCTATGCACACCTGAATTTTTGTAAAGAAACCAGAAATACACACTGGAAGAAAAAATATCCTCTTCAATAAATAATGCTGGTCAAATTGGGCTGGTGCATGTAAAAGAATGCAAATAGATCCATAATTTTCACCCTGAACAAAACTTAATTCCTAATGGACCAAGGATCTCAACATAAGGCAGATACATTGAATCTGGTAGTCTATTCTTAATGGTAGGCCACATGTCCAGCAGTAGATGACCAACAGAAAATGAACTCAACGTCATCTTTGGAGGTCCCTTGTCTCATAGTGTCATATCATTGGGACTTTTTCCTTCTAATTTAATTTTATTATATATAGATTCTCTTTTTGCCCTACATGCCTTTTGCATATATGTTATGGCTTCCAGCTGAGAGTTTTTATGGGATTCCTGAGTGTGGGAAGGAGTGGGTGTCAGTGTCTACAACTGTTCCTTGTGTCTTCTCTTGGGCTCTTCTCCTGTTGGTTTGTGTTACCCTATTCTGATGGGTTAGGGGTTTTAAAATCTTATTATATTTTATTTTATTACTACCCCCTTAGAAGTCTGTTTTCTAATGAGAGACAGAAAGGGAGTGGATCAGGATGGGAGAGGAGGTGGAGAGGAACAGGGAGGAGTAGAGGGAGGGGAAAATGATCAGGATGTATTATGTGAGGGAAAAAATCTATTTTCAATAAAAGGGGGAAAAGAAAGATATAAAAGTAAAAAGTAGGGCTGGAGAGATGGCTCAGAGGTTAAGAGCACTGACTGCTCTTCCAGAGGTCCTGAGTTCAATTCCCAGCAACCACATGGTGGCTCACAACCATCTGTAATGAGATCTGGTGCCCTCTTCTGGCCTGTAGTCATACATGCTGTATACATAATAAATAAATAAATCTTTAAAAAAAAAAAAAGTAAAATATAAAAAGACATCTAACTACTTAAAAAACAAAATAAAGGCCAAGTGTTTACCTAGCCCTACAGAAAGGAACTCAGGAGTCTGCAGGGAATGGTGGATTAGCTGTGGGCTGTGCTAACACAGATAAGGAATTATGCAGCAATGGTGATCGGAGGCTGGACAAGGACTTAGTAACCAATGGACCTAGAGTTCAGAAAGACATCACGCAGATGAAGCCTTCTTTACCAGATTCAGGTGAATGCAACGAATTTTTCCAGAAGGATGGAGCAGAATCCCAAGAAGAGGGGTAAAAATGAGCAAAGATAATTTTAAAAAACAAACAAACTTGTGTCTTGTTTATAAGTATGCCCGTTCAGCTCCAAGCCCTTCACATTTAGGGATTCTCCTCACAACAGGTTCATGGAAGAAAGGTTACTCCACTTTATGACTGAGGAACCAGAGACACAGGAGTTGAATAATTGCCCAGGCAGGCTGCAGATCCAAACTACTTCACCATGACCCACGTCTGTGTGGGAGACGAGCGGATGGAAAGGAGATGAGTCCAGTTGGCTGGGTACAGGCTCCTTGGCTGAGACTGGAGAACTAGATGTTGTAACTAAAAATAGAAAGTGGACCAGAGCACGAGGATTCTTACAGGCCATGGTAGGATCTGAATTCTTTTTCCTGCAGTATCTTCTGGAGCAGCTCCGAAGGCAAATTCCCGAGCTTTTTCCTTCACCCATGAATCAAAAACTCTGGATTCTAAAAGGAGTTCCTCTTGACCAGTGGTTCTCAACCTTCCTATGCTGAGACCCTTTAATAGAATTCCTTGTGTTGTGGTGACCCCTCAACAATAAATTATTTTTGTTGTTACTTCACAACTGTAATTTCGTTACTGTTATGAATTGTAATGTAAATATCTGATATTCAGGATATCTGATATGGGACCCCTGTGAAAGGGTCGTTTGACTCCCAAAGGGATTACAACCCCCAGGTTGAGAACCACTGCTTTTGACCCTTTACACAGTCAAGACTGAGAGTCGCTGCTGTAAGCTATATAGACATGAGAGTATTTTGAAGTTAGGGAAGGGGAGCTGTGGGTGAATTTATTTTCCAGAAAGTAATGAGTTGGAAATAGAGAGGCCTTGACACAGATGCTCAATCCAGACTTTCCTGTGCTGTCCAGTGCAGGTGAGAGTCTCAACTAGAGAAGGACCAGTACACTGGGATGAACGGTGTGTGCCAACCCCCACCTAAGAATGCATGTCTGTCTAAAACTTCAGAACGCGGTCCCATGCGGACACAGGGGCTTGTATGACTGTATTTAGTTAAGATGAGGTTACAGTGCATTAGAGTGAGCCTATTGATGTCTTTGGGACAGAGATAAGGAAATTCAGATGGTTGCAGACATTGAGACACATACAGGAAAACAAAGTCGGGTGGTAGGGAGATGGGAAGGATCTGTGAGAAGCTGGGGGAGGGGAAAACATTATTAAATGTATTGTATGAAAATATTGTTTTTAGATTTATTTATTATGTATACAGAAGAGGGCGCCAGATCTCATTACAGATGGTTGTGAGCCACCATGTGGGTGCTGGGAATTGAACTCAGGACCTCTGGAAGAGCAGTTGGTGCTCTTAACCTCTGAGCCATCTCTCCAGCCCCGAAAATATTTTTAATTAAAAAAATTAAAAGAGGAGCCATGTGATGATGGGGCAAGTTAGGGCAACGTGGTTATAAGCCACGGAGTGCCATCTGGTGCCGTCTTCCAACAGCAAGCTGAGACTGGGGATATTCTTCCCTCAGAGTCTCCAGGACGCAGCCTTACTTGTAGCTTGATTCTTTTGAGTTTGGGGGGGCTTGTTTGCTGTTTGTTTGTTTGATTGATTGATTGATTGTTTTGGCCTCCTAAGCTGTGAGAATAGATGGTTCAATATGGTTTGTCCAGATGTTTATGGGGTGGTAGGACCTTTGAGAAAGAGCAGATTTGTGAGAGGCTGTTCGGTCCCTGGAGGTGCTGTCCTCAGAGGGAATGCTGTTCTTCTGGAGTGAGTTCTTACAAGGGCAGGGTGTTATAATAGCCAGGACCTAGCCAAGTCTCTCTGTGGCTTCCTGTCCAGTCATGCTATCTCATGCCGCCATGGGTACTCTGCCATGATACCATCTACCACTGGCACCAGAGGCCAAACAAATGGGGGTTACATGATCTCAGATTTTGAGCCTCCAAACTGTAAGATAAACAAAACTTTTGTTTCTTTGTTTGTTTTGTTTTATAAAGTTGCCTAGCCTCAGGTATTTCATTCAGCATGGACAACAACAACAGATTACCACGAAAACTTTCTGCTATGTTAAGTCATCCAGTTTGTGTTAATTTTCGGAGGAAGCTCAGAATAATTAAGAAAAACAATACAGTCGTATGAAGTGGCAAGATTCTAAGACATAGAGATCAGCTTGGGTAGACAGTGTATGAACAATGACAATTCAGAAGCATAGAGCTGTGTGGTCAGTAACAGGACCTAGGCTTGGGTGAAGACCGGAGTTTAATTCAAACTTTGGCATCTACCTGTAATAAGACTGTTTTCTCACCTTCAAAACAGGGACAATATGGCCAACCTTAGAGTTATTAAGCAGATTGAATAACATACTTTAAGGAAATCTGTCCATTTCCAAACATGGAAATTAAAGATAAAATCCAGAAAAACTTGTCTAACAGGCAGCCCCAAGCCATAACCGCAACCTTAACCCACCGAGCGCCCACCCCGCAGGCTGGCGATGGAGGGAAGCTTGTGTGCCTCCTCCTGCTGGTATCAGTGCCAAGGATGAGCTAAGCTGGGAAGGAATGCACTGAGGCCCAACAGAGCTTGGCCTCTGGTCAGAGATGAGTCTGCCTGGCACCAGCGTAGTCCACTGTGGTTAGCAGCTTCTCCAACAGTGTGTCTGGAGGGCTGGCTGGGCAGGGTAGATCAGCAGCGAGGTCCTAAAAGCCTGCTGAAATTTGCTGGAGTCTGGAGTATTTATAGCTGTGAAGGGCCAGTCTTGAGTTGGGGGCGAGGAGGGGGGAGGGAGGAGGTGGGGCGGGGAGAGTAACAACTCAAGGTGACTGATGAAATACAGACTTCCTAGTCAAATCCAAATGTAAGACAACTGAGAATTCCTATTTGAAGAAATATTGGAAAGGATGCACTTATATTAAAACAGTATTCGTTGTTAAACTGAAATTTGAATTTTTGACTGATATCATTTGTTCTTGTTTGCTAAGTCCTGTGACCTTAGGATCCTTCTGATCAATGAGGGTTAACTTTGGAGCTAAGTCAGAAAGCAAAGCTCCTGGAGACGCCGGCGGGCCAGAGCTTTGCCTCATTCTCCGAGGGCGCATTTCCCTGGCCCAATTTACACAAGTGGTTGGCTTGGACCTGGCACCACCTCCACCCTCCTGCAAGTCCAACCTTGAAAACGATTGCACGTCTTTCTCTATGCATATGAACTAGTCTTCTTGTTTTTGGTCCCCGAGTCTCTAGCTGGACCACTGGGCCATAAGCTTTGGTTTCCCTGGAACTTGTCTTCGCCAGGTAGCCTGGCTTCAAGCCAACCTCAAGTGATCTTCACTCCAGTTAGAAGAGTGTGTTTGGCCTTAGTGAAGTTGTGAGATGGAATCACTGGTACTCAGGGAAGGGGAGAAACTAGGGGTATGCTTAGTAGCAATTACAAACAGCTGAGTTAATACATAAGTACCTAGATGCTCCAGTCTCCCAAGGTTAAGTCCTCTGGAGTTTATAATTCCTGCAATGACTTGTTAACATCTTGATGGTTGGATCTTGTAATGCAATATTTTAATATTCAAAGATTAAAAATGACTTAAAAGGTATACTGTGTGATATCTCTGACTCAGGTAACCTTGCCTATGGAACATGAGCCTCTTTGAGCCCATGGCAGAGCCAGCTCCACAGTATGTGATGGGTTGCCACATGCATAGGCCCTGAACTTAGAAGAACCCTACAATTGGTTTAATGCTATGCTGTCACCATCTTGAAACTCCTAATAACTTCTGAACCAGAGGCCTAGAGCTTGGACACCTGGTTCTGTAAATTCTGCCCCCAGAACTGTCCCTGGAGGAATAGAATATGCCTAAAAAGTGAGCATAGCACAATTCGATGCCAGCCTGGAGAACCTCTGTGATAGAGTGACAGTGGGAAGTATTTGAGAAATCTGGTCACCCAGGCAGGTATGTGGACACCTGGAAGACTGCTCATCCCACACGCTGACTAAGAGCCACAAGTGAGGACAGTCAGCATGTCCAGAGAGACATTCTTTTGCACAGACACATATAAACAGCACGAAGCCCAGAGGCCTATTGTGTCCATGGAGCCTTCTGGCCTTGGCCACAAGCTGGACCATCCATTTTAATCCCACAGGGAGCAGTGTCTCCCTTACCCACCTCCCCAGCAACCTGCTGTGGGTGAGTCTTCACCCAAACATGGGTTTGGTTAATGGGCTGTAGGGAAGACTTGGGCTTTCCATCAAGGTTCAGGGGACCTCAGTCAGAAGGTATCCCTGGACTCATCTATTCTGCTTGTTCAGCATTCTTTTCCTTCTTTAGCCTTCCTGTTCAACCCTCCCCTCACCTCACACTCTAGGCCCATCTCCTTCCAGCCCCCAAACCCTGATGCATCTGGATTCCCACAGCCTGGTACCCGAGCAGAGGTCAGGGAGGGGATGGCCTTTCCCACCCTTTCTTGTTCTAGTCCAGTGGCCTGGCCTAACATCTTTGCTATCTTAGGCCATAGGCACCAGGGAGCAGCTGTCAAGCCAAGAAGCCAGTGGGAAAGTCAGCACAGGCTGCTTTTTGTTTATTTCTAATGGGAAGTCGGGAATTACCCCAGAGTATTGGTTGTATTTCCAGCTGTGCTTCCAGCCATGTGCCCTGCTGACTTCCACATCCTCTGCCACCGGCTGTGGCTGGCTGGATAACAGCTACGGATGAGCACAAGTAGCACTTGGCTTAACGCCTGCTGGTCTTCGCTCAGTATTCCTCGCTTGGCTGACATGAAGCACCCAGCACCCAAATCCTCCAGGGACCTACAAGAAATATGTCACTGGACTCAGAGATGATATGCAAGAGGTGGGACCTGGAAGCAGTTTTAACTGGTAGGAGTTGATGGTTGGGTCCTAGCACCCCAGGGACAGCAGGGTCCTCACTGAGATACCAGATTGCAGTTTGAGAAGAATACATTTATTAAAAGTCACCATACTATTATTAATGTCTGGTGTCTCCATGAAGACAATGCAATGCAGGGTTAAGATCATAGACTCGGGTCAGACCACCTGGGCTTGAAACATCACTCTGACACATGTTAACTTTGTGACTCTGAGGATGTTACTTAACTTTTCTATGTCTGAGTTGTTTTATCAATCAAAAGATGATGAAAGTGTTTACTTCATAAGGTTGTGAGGATTAACTAAATCAATACCTAACGGCTAGCACACAAGTATGCACCAACAGGTAACTATTGTCATAGTTTTAAATGCAGTCCTCAATAGAACACTGTAATGCAACGTTTCTCAACCTGTGGGTCATGACAGCTCTGAGGGTCAAATGATACTTTCAAAGGGGTCACATATCAGATATTGTGGACATCAGATATTTACATTATGATTCATAACAGTAGCAGAAGTAGTTATGAAGTAGCAATGAAATAATGTTATAGTTGGGGATCACCACAACATGAGGAACCGTTCTAAAGGGTCCCAGCATTAGAAAGGTTGAGAACCACTGCTCTAAGGGATGCATATGGGCAGATCTTAAAACTGACCTGTTGAGGTGATCCAGGCATTAAGTGATAGAGTCCCAGTTTGAATTAGAGCCCGAGTATCTGCCCCCACATCACACTGTTCTACCATGGTCGAGGGAGGAGACAGGAGAAGTGCCCGAGTCAGCATCTCTTACCAGCATTTCCAGCTCCTAAGACGTCCTTTCAGTTTACCCAGGGCACCAACGGCGAGGATGCGGCTGATGCAGGGGAGATGTCTCTCTGCAAGAGCAGTGTGGAAGCCTGAAGATTTAGCAGTGGAAAGAATTAAGAGTGAGCAACATCATGCCTGCTGGGTCTGTCATCCACCGGGCTCTTGTGAGAGAAACTCAGCAGAGTTGCACAAGACCAGGGTAGTGTCCAGGAAGAAAACAGAGGCTGCAGTTTGGGGCTGTAAATGGGCTTTTGACAAGGTGTTAATGGTTTCTGATAATCCCCCAAATCTCCGTTACATATTCCTTGTGTGGACAGTGATGGAAACCAATTCTCCTGGGGACCCAGCTTTGCCTCCCTCCACCTGCCAGGTTCTATCATCTCTAGTTCACAGGAGCATCTGGGCTTATTCAAAATGGAGCTTACACCTATGAGCAGCAGTTTATTATTCACATGGATTCCGTGCCTTTGTCCTCTCCTAAGCTAAATCAGTCGGCCGGAGACTCGCTCTCTGGCACTAAGTCTCTCGTGTTTAAACACTGACAGCAACTCTGAATTTCTGCTGAAGTACATTGTTTTACAAGTTGAAACAGGGCATTTTTGTAAGCCTACTATTTAGAAAACAAACAAATAAAACCCACATACAACTATTTCAGAAATGCTGCCACGCAGAAAAGAAACCCTCTTGCCAAAATGCCACCATATAAAGGAGGTGATTGAAGGGACGCAGTGAAATGTCACCTCCTTCATATTGAGGCTTGGGAAGAAAATGAATAGTCTATTTAACTTCACAAACCTCTTTTCTAACCATTCATCACTTTTAAAACATATAACATATTTTATTAAACTATATAATGTTACATTTATTTTTATAATGTTAATAAATTTACTTAATCACTTTGGTGTTAAAATGTTTTTAGGAGGCGGGGGAGCTACCTCAGTCAGTAAAGTTCTCCCTGTGCAGACTGAGGACCTAAATCCAACCCTCAGAACACACATTAAAAAGACTGAGCCTGGTAACATCCATTTGTAGCCCCAGCAGTTGGAAAAGACAGGAGGATCCTGAGAGCCTGCTGACTATTCTGTCTCACCTACTTGGTATCATCTAGTCTCTATGTATGTGCACATATACATGCACCCACCCCCACATATGAACACACACATATAACATTTAAAAAAATTTAGGGTAGTAATAAATTGTAAATAGTCAAGGGATTTCTGGATTGGCTGTTAAAAGACCCATGTTCTTAACTTGAGTACTAGGTTCACTATTTCTGGGTAAAAATATAAATAACTTCAAAACTCACTGACGGAAAGCTACAATCACAGACTATTCTCTCTCATGGTGTCTGCAGTCAGGAATTTGGTTCTGGCTCATGAGGTCAGAAAAACAGATCAGCTAGAGCTGCAGTCATCTGAGGCTTAACTTGGAACACAGCCCCTGCTCCCAAGAGGACTTGTTCACTTGATGGGCAAACTGGTGCTGACCGATGTCAGGAGGCCTCAGCTCACCTCTAAATCAGTCTCTCCATGGACTGCTTGCATGTCCTCGAGCAGAGAGCTGTCATCCCCAGGATGGGACAGACGAGCCCCAATGCCATTAGTCATTCCTACCATCCTGTCTTCTCTGCCATACTCTTATGGTCCCACAGGCCAGGTGTGACTCAAGGAAGGAGACTGCTTGGAACATGACGAGAATGTAAGAAACCGTGGCAGCTGCCTTGGAGGCCCTAAAACTAACCAGTTCTGGGATGGTTTCTGCTATGGTTTGAAGATAGCCTCAAAAAGTCACCTGTTGGTGAGCTGTGGATGTTGCTCAGTGGCAGGGCCTGCTCTCGCTTATTCAGAGCCTGGGCTCATGTGTTGGAAACACAATTTCCATATTCACATACTGATGATATTTGGAGGTAGAGCCTTTGAGAACTAGTTAAGGGTGAATAGACTCCTGAGATGGCATTGGTGGCTTTATAAGAAGAAACACAAGCTTGCTGATCTGTCTTGCCATGTGATGCCCCTGCCATATTATAAATAACAGCAAGGCTCTCACTAGATGCTGTAAGCATGTCAGAGCCATGCTCTTGGACTGTCCAGCCTTAAGGCCATAAGCCAAATAAACTCTCCTTTTGTCATTTGCAAGATAGTCTTGCTATATGTTCAAGCTGGCCTTGAACTTGTGATTCTCCTGGCCCAGCCTCTGCAGTGCTGGGATGACAGATGGGCATCATTTTGTCCCCGGCCATCTTCTACTCCCATAAATTATCTGGGTTGGGTTACTGGTATAAGAGAAAATGGACTAAGACATTGTTTCAGCTTCTCCTCTTGGCCATGCTTAAGCACTCTGACCAAAAGCAGCTTGTAGGGGGAAGATTTCTTTCAGCTTACACCTGAGGTAACAGTCCACTATTGAGGGAAGCCAGGGCAGAACTTCAGGCAGAAACTTGAAGGCAGGTCTACTTGCTGTTCCACACATTACTTCCCGTCAAGGAACTCACTGCCTAACCAAGTAAGTACATCAGGAGCCAAGGGCAGTCCTGGCTCACTGGCTGGCTTGTGCTTGGATAACTGGCTTATCCAGCCGAGGACCACCCTCTGAGAGAACGGTACCATCTACCGTGGGCTGGGCCCTCCTACATCAATTGACCATCAAGATAATCCCCCCCACACATGCCCGCAGGCCACTCTGATCTACCCATTCCTCAGCTGAGACTGTCCTCTCATATAACTTTAGACCGCGCCGGTCAAGTTAACGGTTGAAGCTAAACAGAATACCTCTGCAACCTCGCAGTGTGTGTCAAGTATCCCGTTCTTATTTTCCCATAACAGCCAGCACCATCCATCTCCTACTAAAGGCTTCCCTTTTCAGTCACAAATGCACAGAAATTCAGAGTCACATCGCACTACGGTGATCACTTCTTCCAGTTCAAACACCTCTTGAGAGCCTCTGCTAAAAGGAGCCCATGTGTTCCTCTCCGTTACAAGACTGTGCCCACCCCGAAGATGGGAACTGTCTTAGTTTTGAGTGTTCCCTGCACCCAGAATAAAGCTTGCCAAATAGAGGTACCTTGGATATTGACTAAGGGGCCTGAGACGGGTCATTTCGCCCTTTGGGTTTCAGCTTTCTTGTGTGCATTTACTTGGTGACTTGAAGCTACTCGTCACTTTTTTTTCCCCCTTAGTGGAACGCAGCACGATAGCATCTCTTCGCTTCCCCAGAAGCACTACCTCCTGCCTTGGAATGCAGGGAATAGTGTGGGAATCCTATGTTAATGGGAGGCCACTGAAGACAGTGTGAAACAGACTGTCAGGACCAAGGGTTAGTTTTTGAGTTGAGACCAGTTCACAGATACTTCTAAGTTATGTTTCTGAAGGGGAAATCGTGATGGCAGTTCTAGACAAATCCTCTCTCCCCCTCTTGCTCTTCTGATTGAAAAACCCCATTGGCTCTTCATTACCAACAGAGTGAAATCTGGCTTCCCCAGTCCGCACTCAGTCTGCAGACAGAGCTCTCTGCTGAACCCTTCCCCAGGGCTTTGTTTTCTTATCTGTGGCAATTCTTTCCCTTGGTGAGGACTTGCCAAGCAAAACCTAGAGTGATGCTCCCTCAAGATCCCCCAGACTGAGCTCAGGTTCTCCAAAGACACATCAGACTAAGTGAAAACCGCTACAAAGGTTGCATTCCCATGACACTCAGGAATGCTACCATGATACTGTTAAAATAGGAAAGGTTTCTCATGCCATGAATTTCTTCCTGAAATAGTTAATCCTGTAGAGAATAGGAAATAGTCTATCAACAAATTAATAGTGTCTTCTCGGAGCTTCATTTGACGTACTAATCACATTGCAGAGAAACTGATCAGAAAAGGGGAGTTCTGTTTTAGATCAGTAGACTAGAAATCCACCCAAAGACTGATGGCCCTACA
Source organism: Peromyscus nudipes (assembly GCA_902168325.1). Lineage (NCBI taxonomy): Eukaryota > Metazoa > Chordata > Mammalia > Rodentia > Cricetidae > Peromyscus > Peromyscus nudipes. The sequence continues at coordinate 26,163 of CABHPH010125754.1, forward strand.
CACAGTCCCCAGGAAGCCCCAGTTTAAGTGGCCAGCTCAGTCTCAAGGTCTTGAGCTTCTGCAACGGGAGACCCATAAGATAAATTCTTTTAACCTTGCCCAATAAATCTTCTTCACTGCTAAAAGGTGTGCCTCTACGGGAAAGCGCTGTTACAGCGGCTTTTCCTCACAGCACTTGACTACTCTGGCTCAAGCAGGTGGTGTTTTCCCAGGTTAAGTCCTTTGTGTAGGAAACCAAGTGGGATTTTGCTGAGAGTGCTCATGCAAACAGACAACCCGTTCTTCCCAAGTTACCCTGAGGTACACTGACCTCATCATTTGCTGTCATGCGAACAGATATTTACCTAGTGTGCCTCTTTAGAAAGATTACCCATTGGCCCATGCGCCTGTCAGCTCTCTGTCTACAGTACTGTTGTGTACTTTGCGAAGGGAGGGTTAAAACTTAATGGTGCCGAGAACACAATGTCGTGGAAAAAGAACACTTAAGATGGGCTGGGGTGGTGGTCGTAGTGGGTGACAGATGGCGGCAGGAAAGGTGGTGAGAAAAGAGAACTTGTAGCCTGAGGGCCAGAGGGCCAGGGACAACAGTGGCCTCCACCATCCGTACTAAGTGTGACAGTTATCTGAGATTTCCCTTCACTCTTGCGATGATATTAGTTTCGCTTTCTAGATTAAAAAAAGCATGAAGTCCATCTTGGGGCAGATTAAAACTTAGCAGCAAAGTCATTTCCTCCTGTTAGAACTCCTTCCCAGTGTCAGCCCAGGTAAGGTGATCAGTTGGTGAGGTGTCCCGATCAGTAGTGGTTTTCTCCCCAAGGACATGTTCAAATGGGGTTTGTCGTTACAAAACTACCTCAGGGGCTCCTGCCCTGGGAAGACCGCAGTGCTTTTCCCACAGGAGGCTTCTATACTGCTAATAAGTGAGTTCAAGAGAGGATCTGAGGAGCTGGAGAATGACTTTGTGGTTACTAAGAGCATGGATGCTCTTACCGAGGAGTTGGGTTCAGTTCCCAGCACCCACGTAGTGGCTTGCAACCACGTGCAACTCCTGTTCCAGGGGACCAGGTGCCCTCTGCTGATCTCCTTGGGTACCAGACACACATGTGGTGCATATACATACATGCAGACAAAACACTTACATTCATAAAATAAATAAACATTAAGGGGGGGGTATCTAAGAGCATCCTTAGGCCTCTCAGATCACAGCATGGAGGCCACTCTCCTGTAACACACTCTGAAGGGGCTGGCTCTGCCACACACACAGGAACCACAGCAGCATTCTGGGGTTGAAGAGCCCCTGTGGGGTAGCCAGAAGCAGCCTGGGCCTTCCCTCTAGGCTCCTTCTGGGATACTTCTCATAAAACCTTCCTTTCCCCAACTGCACTGTTCATCATAGAGCTCCGGGCCTGAGGCCGGCAGAACCCCCTGTCCTGCCTTCCTGCTTCATTCTCCTACACTCTCCTCACTGACGAGGTTTGTTGTCTTTGCCCAGCATCCTGCAATGCATTTCCTACCTTCCCTCAGGGAAACCTCAGAAGCGAGCTGCCATGCCGTCTGAAGGAAGAGAAAAAAAAAAAAAAACACAGCTGCAAATGAACAACTTTGCCCACACTACAGTTTCTCTTTCCGCTCCAAGGCCATGCCTAATTTTGCCATGAGCTTGGCCAAGACTCAAAAGCATTTAACTTAATTGTCTCCAGGAACCTTAGCTAGAAATCAGGCACATACATGTCTGCCCTACCCAGTAGGTATACCGTTGTTTGGGTGCTGGGATCCCCAAGGGTCAGCGGTCCACAAACAAACAGACTGTTCTCAGTAAATGAGGGGTGAAGAGTCACCTGGGTAGAGTCCACCATGCCGGGTAGAAGCAGGTCCTCCAGGCAACCCATTGGCCTGCCATGGAGCTGTTAGTGGAAGGGGGAGGGGCTCTCTGCCAGCTCAGCAGGGCAGAAGGGAGCTGCCATTCAGTGTCAGCCTCTGCCAGTCCTGAGGAGTTAGGTATTTGGATGACAGATAATTTCACCTTTCAACAAAGGAGCAGAGCCCTTGTCAACAGCATCTGTGAGGGGAGCAGGATGGGCCGCTGCTCATTTGCCTCAAGAACTGTCTTGTCATATGCTTGTAGGGTCATGCAGATACTATCAAACATTAGCTTTGCTTTGTTTTGTTTTGTTTTTTAACTAAAATGCTTTATGCAGATTAAGGGTGGGTGATCGAGGGCTGGGGAGATAGATAGCTTAGTGTGTAAAGTACTGGATGAAGACCTGGGTGTGATCCTCAAAACCCACCTTCAAAAACAAAACAAACAAACAAAACTGGGTATGGTTGTACACACTGGTAGTTCTAGAGTGGGGAGGCAGAGATAGGCAGATCCCCGGAGCTCACTGGCCAGCCTGCCTAACCTACTTAGCAAATTTCAGACCAATGAGAGATCCTATCTCAAAAGATGGTGGACAGTCAATGAAGAGTGACATTCCAAAACTATTGGATAACACACACACACACACACACACACACACACACACACACACACACGCAGGGACAGGTGGGTGACTGACGTGAACATCTCTTTCCAACCCACTCGCCATCTTTTTTCCTCCCGAGTGTCTCCTGTTACTTGGTTGGCAGAAGAAAGTGCCCTGGACTTTCAGGCACTGATAACTGCAGTGGCAATGGTGGTGGGTATCTTCCTATCTTCCTGACTTGCCTCATTTATTCAGTGGCTTCCCAATCTGAAAGGTAAGACTCTTACTCATGGACATGGTCCTGGGGGAGGCAATAATACACACAGAAGAGCTTAGAATTCTTCAGCTTTTATTAATTTGTATGTAGCACCTGTGCATCTCATTGTTCGACATCTCCTGAGCAAAGGGGACCATGACTCAGACAAATAGAGATCTGATGCTTTTGTTAAGCTCTATCTAGGGAAGGTGGCTGATTGTACGTTAGTTGTTGGGATTGCAAGCATGTGGGATGGGAAGATGCTGAGAACATCCAGTTTTCGGAGTTTTCTAGGATGGTATAGAAGAGAGTTGGCAGCAGCAATCACTAAAAACCCTGAGCTGGATGCCATGTCCACCTGGAATCTGGTAGAGATCCTCCAGGCCGAGGTGCTACAAGGTGGGGCTCAAGTCAAGTCTCCAGCCTCCATCATGTCTCCGCCCTTCCTGGATGTCTTTTACAGTGATCATCTGCAAACACTAGAACTAAGCTGAGGCTTTCTGTGTTCTTAATCCCTAGAGAAGCAGAGTCACAGGGAGTTTAGGACCTTGAAAGGAACACTAATACCCTTTGCTGAACAGAGCAACTTCATCAGAGCGACAGAAAGGGAGAGGCCATTGCTAAATTTGCTCTCCTTACAGCCTGCAGGCACATTTAGAGAACACAGGGTTGGCCCAGCACGTACTCAAGGTGCTCCAGGCTCAAAAACTCCAGTCCACACCCTCCCATTCTCTGCCACTCCTTAGTTTTGACTTTCTTTTACTTTGTCCCTCCACAGCCAAACTTCTTGGAAGAGTCTATCCTGTCTTCACTAACACAGCCCCACACTTCTGAGCACCCTCACTTGACTTTGCAAATGCCCCCCACCCCAGGCCACTGGCCACTTCACACTGTCACATCCAGTGGCTGTTCAGTCTTGCTGAATGCTTTCTCTTCTTTTACTCTGTACTCTTCTGAATCTTCCTTTTCAGTAGTGTTCATTGACTCTTTCTGTCCATTAAATAATATTTCCCTCAGGATTCTCGCCTTCATCTTCTTTGTTTTTCCCAACTCTTCATAAATTTAGTGGATATTTGCCACTTATGCTTGACCAGCCCCTCCAGAAAGCCTTCTGTTGAATCCTCTTTCCTAAGACTTTAGGTGGGAACCAGAGATAGTCCAGGTACTGACTTTCCAGCTTCTCTTGCAGCTAGAGTACACACATGCAACACTGTTTCTGACCATCAGACTTGAAACATATCTTTGAATAGAGAGACAGACTCAAAAATATATACACTGCCAGGTGGTGGTGGCGCACGCCTTTAATCCCAGCACTCGAGAGGCAGAGCCAGGTGGATCTTTGTGAGTTCGAGACCAGCCTGGTCTACAGAGCGAGATCCAGGAAAGGCACAAAGCTACACAGAGAAACCCTGTCTCGAAAAAC
>CABHPH010125756.1:747-16884 GCA_902168325.1 Peromyscus nudipes
AGAAAGAAAGAAGGAAAGAAAGAAGGAAAGAAAGAAGGAAAGAAAGACAGCTTTCAATACTTAAGTCACTTTGGAAGCAAGGGGAGACTGAGGCTGGAGACAGGAAATTGTTGCTAAACACAACACTGGCTGGTAATGTCATGTTGAATGGGATCCAGATACAATCCAGAGCTCTGCACAGGTGTGCTGAGATCAAATAACGAGTGGACAGACAGCAGACGGTGTGAGCAGGTTCTCACTGCAAAGTTCCGGGTGAGCACAGTGAGAGGGGAGGGCTGGTGGCGTGGCCCAGCAGTAAAGACACTTGCTGCCATGGCTGAGGACCTGAGAACCGACTCCTACAGGTTGTCCTCTGACCTCTGACCTCCACGGACAAGCTGTTGTGCACACACACACACGCACGCACGCACGCACGCACACACGTTTAATTAATATTTTAAAAGGGGGGAAACTAGAATAAATGGGATGATGCTGGATTAGAGCTGGATCAAGACATCAGTATGACCACAGGTTTCACTCTGTGTGAGTGTGTGCGTCTGTGTGTGTGTTTCCAGATTCACCTACTGACAAGACCTAGAGAAATGGTAGCAGTGAGCAATAACATCTTGGTTCTGACATATTCCTCACACACACACACACACACACACACACACACACAATTGCGCTGGAAGGGTGGAAGAGCACCGTGCTCAGCAGGAAGAACCCCTCCACAGCATGGGAAGGAAATCGACATGGCATCCATGGTTGGATGCCAGGGGACCAGAGACTGGTAGGTTTTCTCTTCAAGGTCATCATTCAAACTTAAAAAATTAACTGGGCACCATGGTGCAAACCTGTAATCCCAGCACGTGGGAGGCTGAGGCAGGAGGATCAAGAGCTCAAGGTAGCCTCTGCTCACAGCAAGTTAGAAGGCAGCCTGGGTGACTTGAGACCCTGTCTCAAAACCTCACAAAAGGTTGACTGTGTTACACACCACGTTACAGCAGCATCCTCAGGCAACATGGAGGAAATGGTCTGTCTATCTTGGCATGGGTGACCCACTCCATGAGGTTTGCACAATGCCAACCTTGTATTTCTCACATTGTGTCCCCCTTGTTAAGATATGAATTTGGAGACCATGTTTAAGGAAGTCATTGAAGTTAAATGAGGTCATAAAGCAGAGGAAGAGGCTCCCTCCCAGAGCGCACACAAACAGAAGGAAGGTCACGTAAGGACATTGTGAGAAGGCGCTGTCTGCCAGCCAGGAAGACACCCCTCAACAGACTCCAGCCCTGCCCACCCCTGGATCTCAGACATCCAGCCTCCAGCACTCTCTCTCAGGCCCAAGTGTCAGCCGCTGGAGCCCAGTCTGTGGGACCGAGGTAGCTTAGTGGCCCTCCAGAAGGATGCATTATGTAACTTGCTGTTTCCAGCTCCGGGGACAGTGACGTTTACACTGCTGACCGTTGTGTTCCTCAGCTGAGCCGACTCTGGAGCTGTACTAGAGGCAGTTTCTGAATGTCCTGCATCTCATCACTGAAACACAACTGTCTAGTGTGAAATACTCTCCCAAGCGCTGAGAAACATAAAGGGCATTCTTACAGCCTCCAGCGGGAAGCAGGCCATTGGGCTGTAACTTACAAGAGTGCTTCTAAAAGAAATAATAAAGTAAAACACAGAGTGAAGAGTGCAGCTGAAGTGCCGGGACACACACTTAGCCTACGGGGCCCTGGTTATCCAGTCTTCCACTGTTTGGATCCTAGGAGATAATTGCTGATATCAAATCTAAATCATAAAAACATAAAGCTTAAGTTGAAGTGTCCTACCTCCACCCCTCCTGGGACTGATATCTGAACGAAACACCTGCTCACAGTCACTTTCCCAGGCTCGTTATTCAGGACTTGGGGCTTGTGAGCAAACCTTCCATCCAGGAACAAAAACCTTCGAAAGGTCTAGGCATGTGAGTGAGCCTGGTGATTGTAGGGTGCCTGCAAGGGCACAGGTGGGGGCCAAGTCCCCGCCTTGTCTTTAACAACCAGGATAGAAGTGCCAGCTTGGCTTCTCTGTTCAAAGTTTGGCTTGACCTGAGCTTGCCTGAGCAGTGTTGGCAAGTCTCAGCTTCTCCTGGAAGATTAGCGCGCGCGTGCGCGCGCGCACACACACACACACACACACACACACACACACACACACACACGCTTCCATCCCCAGAGGGAAAACCCTAGAGCAAAGGACAGCTGAAGAAAGACAGATTTCCTAGGACAACAAGTTCCCAGGAACCGCTTGGGACTCAGCCAGGACAAGCCAGTCTCCCAGGGAACAGCAAGGAGGGTGAGGGAAGGAAGTAGTACAAAGTGTGTGCTAAGTAATGGAAGGTGCAGCTGGACAGTGGTGGCGCTTGCCTTTAATCCCAGCACTCAGGAGGCAGAGGCAGGCAGATCTCCCAGTTCGAGGCCAGCCTGGTCTAGAGAGTGAGTTCCAGGAGAAAATGGTAGGTACATTTACTGATCTATTGATTGATTGTGTCTGATACATGTGTGTGGGCACGTCATATGTTCAGATGCAGCAACTCTGGGACTGTATCAGTCAGGATTCTGCAGAGAAGTGGAACCTAGGAAGAGATTCAAAGCCCATAATCCCAGAACCTGATAGGGGGTGGAAAGACAGGATTGATAGTTAGAAGCCAGCCTGGCCTACACAGTGTGGGTGTCTTGGGTTTCTATTGCTGTGATAAAGACCATGACCAAAAGCAATTTGGGGAGGAAAGGGCTTATTTGGCTTACAAATTGCTGGTCACACTCCACTGAAAGAAGCCAAGACAGGAATCTGGGGGCAGGAACCTGGAGTTAGGAACTGAAGCAGAAGCCACAAAGGAACTGTGGTTACTAGCTTGCTCCCCATGGTTCCCTCAGCCTGCTTTCTTATACAGCCCAGGACCACCCACCACAGTGGGCTGGACCCTCCCACATCAATCAAGAATCAAGAAAATGCCCCACAGACTCGCCTACCTCACAAACTCGCCTATAGGCAATCTGATGGAGGCATTTTCTCAATCTGATGGAGGCATTTTCTCAATCTGATGGAGGCATTTTCTCAAGTGAGGTTCCTCTTCCCAGATGACTCTAGCTTGTGTCAAGTTGACAAAAAGTCAGCATAGAGACCTTATCTCAAAACAACAGAAAGACAAGAGAGGAAAGAAGAGGAACTGAAAGGCGGGGAGACAAGAGGTTTGTTTATTTATGCGACTGCGGAGGTTGAGAAGTGCCATTATCTGCAGGCCAGACACCCAGAAAAACCAAAGCTATAGTTTCAGTCCAAACACAAGGGATTGGACACCAAGAGTCAGTGTTAGGGGTCTCAATTCAGGCTAAAGGCTCCAAATCATGAACTCCAATGCCCCAGGGCAGGCAAAGAAGGAACTCCATGTGGAGGGACAGGGAGGGTCACTCTCCTTTTTGTCTTTGCGGTCTAGTTGGGCCACCAATGGATGGGACAGTGCGGGCATCAGTGAGGACCCGTCTTTTTTTTTTTAATGTGCGTGGACATTTTGCCTACATGGATGTCTGTTTATCATGTGCATTCCTGGTGCCCTCAGAAGCCAAAAGAGGGCTTCAGATCCCCTGGAACTAGAGTTACAGACAGTTGTGAGCCACCATGTAGGTGCTGGGAATCGAACCCAGGTCCTCTGAAAGAACAGCAAGAGCTCTTAAGTACTGAGCCATCTCTCTATCCCCAAGAGTCTAACTTTTGACTCAGGATACCAATTTAAATATTGATCTTTTCTAAAAAATCTCCACAGGTATACCCAGAAACTCTATGTTACTAGCTGTCAGGGCATCATCCTTTGACCCAATCAAATTGATACATGAAATCCAGTGTCAAAGGGCCCAGGAGTAAAGAACCACCCAGCATCCCTATAACCATCTCCCTGCACTTTTTAATTTAATTTCTTTTGAGACAGTGTCTCATTATATAGCCCTGCCTGGCCTGGAACCTGTTAGGTCTCAAACAGGGACAAATGGCTAAGGTGCCTATTTAACATATCAAAATGGATGCTGGCTTCTAGGTTCTCCCTGAATCCTTCAGTCCCTACCTGTTACAGGGCCCTCCAGGCTGCATACCCTACCCCCTACCCTAAACTTCTCCAGCCCAGGGGCTGGGCTGCCCTTCACCCAGATGTCCTTCCCCGTATAACCCAGCCACTTTGGTTACCTGGTCTCTCTTGGTCTACCTTTGCCATTCTGGCCTCTTGGTCCGGCACTCCCCTCTCCCTTACCCCCTCTCCTTACAGGCTCAGGGTCATGTCCACTCTGGACTCTCCCATACGTCCCTGCCTCTGGCCACACTCTCCTTTTTATTTACAATAAACTTTCTCCTCTACCATACCTAGGAGGAGCCATGTCCTTCCTTTTTGTTTTTTGTTTTTTTTTTTTCATTCAGAACCCACGATATAAACCAGGCCAGCCTCAAACTCACATTGATTGCCTGCCTCTGCTTTTTTAATGGAATGCTGGGTTCAAAGGCATGCTACATCTTATTGATGCCATTTGCTGTTTGAGCCTGCATCCTCCTGGATGTGTGGCTCAGCTGTGTGTCAAACCAAGTCTTAGAGAGGTGACATTGTGGCATATGAACTAAGATGTATTCACAACTGGGCTGCTGGATCCCAGGCCTGGAGCACAAAACCCATCCCTCCTCCATATTGACAGTGACACCTAGCTGCTCCCCAGCTCTCTCCTCCCCTGACTCCCAGGCTTCAGCCACACTGGTCTGGTTCTGCCCCTTACACAATCCGAGCTTCCTCCCACCACAGGGCCTTAGCACTTCCTGTTCCCACTGCTCAGTCAGTCTCCCTTGCCTCTTATAATGTCATTTCTCTGCATCCTCCACGTCTCAACCTCATGCCGGCTCTGCACCCTCCCCGAAGGGAACTTCAGATGCACACGATTACCTGCTTACTGTCTTCCTGCACTGAATGCCAGAGGAATTTAATGGGCCTTTATTCCTTTGTTAGCGGTTGATCTCTATTAGAAATGAGCTCCACGAAGAATAAGGAGTATTTCTTACTCACACTAGCGTGTGACATTGGGCCTGACATTGAGGAAGAATTCGGGTAGAAGCTGTGTGTATTTGTGCATATATGTATGTATGTCATACATATGTGTGTGTGTGCATATGTGGTGTATGCACACATGCAAGTGTACATGCCAGATTGAGTACATGTGCGGAGGCCAGAGGGAGACCTTGGGTGTCCTGCTTTCTCACTCTCTACCTTATTTCCTAGAGTTGGGCTCTCTCACTGAACCCGGAGCTAGGCTGGTAGTCAGCAAGGCCCAGCAATCCTCCTGCCTCCGACCTCCCACAGCTTTACATAGGTGTTGGGGTCTGAACTTAAGTCCTCCTGCTTCCACAGCACACGTTCTCACCCGCTGCCGTCTCTCCAGCCTCGTTCCCCTCTCACCCCCCCCCCACTTCTGCAGTGCTGGAGATAAAACTCACTCAGGGCCTTGCACACGCTCAGTGCATGCTCTCCCACAGAGCTCCACCCCTGCCCTATGGCCTACTTAATTGAGCAAAATGAAAACACACTTCTCCAGCGCCCTTAAGGACTGGTGCTGGAGATACGGTGCCCTGTCCTGGTGGAACCCACAAGTCAGTGGGAGGGGCCTGAGGGCAGAGCCATGAAAGCTGTAAGGAAGGAATGGGCATATCCCCAAGGGAGCAAGAGAGGCCACTTCTAACCCTGAGGAGCCAAACCACAGGAAGTCCTGGAGCCTCAATCCATTTTTTTGTAAGTGGGGGGACATCGATAATGTAGCCTCCACTTTATGGGGGTATAGTGAGTAAATCGCAAAGCGAACAGCATGGAACAGATGCTCTCTACATGTGACCAGACGCTTGGTGTGACGGGCCTGTCCCCTCCCCTTGCCTGGGTCCGGGGTGGCAGCCTCTTTCACACGGAAGCCTCCTAACCCTGCCCTGCTCACACTGTGGCCATGCCGAGTCTGCAACTGGAACCAGCTCCTTTGGAAGGACACAAATGTGGGGTCATTTCTGCAAGCTAATGAATTTTTCAAACCCTTGGGACTTACCAACCCTGTGCAGAGTGTCTTGATACCTTCTCTCAGGGTGACTGGACCCAGGAAAAAAAATACCCATGGAGGGCTAGGGCTGTAGCTCAGTGGTTGCCTAGCTTGCATGACGCCCTGGGTTCCATCCCCAGCACTGGGTAAACTGGGTGGGATTACAGGTGCCAGCCTGTAATCCCCGCATGGGGAGAGGGAGGCAGAGGAATCAGACGTTGAAAATCATCTTCAGCTAGATACTGCATTTGAGGCCTACCTGAGCTGCTCAAGAGCCTGTCTCAAAACAAACAAGCAAACAAAAATTGCTCATGGAAAAGCAACGTGGTGAGCCTGAGCTGCTCTGCCTCACCTTCGCTACAGGGACTTCTATGTGAGTGGCTGCTGGTGTCACCCATGGGGACCTAGGCCTTTCTGCTTTGTGTGCTTGGAGGTGTTGGAACTCTTCAGTTCCTGATCTGCCAGAGGGAACTTGAGTCTCTTAAAATGCTATCAGGGGCAATTGAGGCACAGCCACCGAGCAGACAGAGCCTTCGGTACCCAGCCACGTCAGCCTCATCGGCTGCACTTCCTTCCTGGTTTGCCTGTAGGCGGGTACATAGCAGAGTGAGAGCGGGTACATAGAGGTGAGAGCTCCCGGATTTCAGCACCAGTGGCTCGGAAAGCCAGCTGTCCTAGGTGGATATTGGATTAGCACTTGGGCCGAGCCTCTAGGTCAGCCACCCGTTGAAACCCTAACCAGTTCAGGCTTGGTTGGAGAGCCCAGCAGGAGAAAGTTTAGTGCTGAAGGTGAATTGCAAGCCATGGCTCTCGACAAACCTAGGCTCAGCCATGTTCTACAGAGGGGCCAGCCTGCTGCTGGTCAGAGAGACAGCAGATGAGATGCAGAGTTGTCGAGAAAAAACACACAGACTTCTTTTCTGAGGGATAAAAGCTTGTCCTTCATTTTATTATTCTTTCTGTTGCTTATTCTGTCCTTTTCCTGTTCTGTTCTTCTACCCTGATGTTTCCCTTCTGTCTTTTTCCTGATGGCTTCCTTCTCCATCCTTCCTTTCTCTAGCTTTCCTGGTGTTTTCCTTCTGTGTGGCTTTGTTTCCCCTGACAGCTTATATACCCCAGCAAAATCTTTCAAGCAATATGAAAAAAATCTTAAGAGAATCACAAATCTAAACTTTTCTATGTGAAAAACAATCAGCTCTACTTTCAATCCTCAGGGTGCATACCCATCCATCAACAGGTTTTCATATCAGGAAGCCGAGGGCAGTAATGGGCACAAGGAATTAATCGTCACCCTTGATCACCAACCCATCCTAGCAAGAAAGGCACGTCAGCTGATAATAACCAGGTTGCCCTTGTTCTTGTTTCTAGACCTCAACGAGTCCCTCACTCAACTATGTGCCTTTCTAAACTTTAAATTGTTCCCCAAGATTTTCTACCTCAAAGCCATTAACAAAAACACCTGGGGGCTGGAGAGAGAACTCAGTGGTTAAGAGCATTGGCTGCTCTTCCAGAGGACCTGGGTTCAATTCCCAGCACCCACATGACAGCTCACAACTGTCTGTGACTCCCATTCCAGGGCATCCTCACACACAAATACATGCACATAAAATTAAAACAAATGAACAAACAAAAAACTACCTAACCTTACTAACAATCTACATGTCTAAATTCTTTCTAAGGGTGGTGGTTGAATCATTAATCTGCTCCAGCAGCAATAACTGGAAAAAGTCAATCACTATCACTGTAAGTACCAGTAACAAAACTACCCAGTGAGGGGCTAGAGACCCCTTGAGAGCTTTCATACAAATCATAGATTGTGAGGGATGTGGTGACCACGAGGGCAATACGTAGAGCTATGCTAAATAACATCATGAGGTCCTCAGGACACACAGTCCTCGGAGCTCTGCCTCACTAAGTTTCACTCAGGTGTGCCTTTGCTGACCGCCTAGTCATGTTCCAGAAGTTCCAAAGCTGTTTGTTGGTCCCCTCTCAGGGCCCCTGACAATGTTCACATGGAAAGCCCAGGCCAGAGGGGTTGCTGCTCTCCTGACTACAGGAACTCTGTGCCCTCCCATCTTGTGTGGACCCAGTGAGCAGGCTCCTCATTGGTTCTCATAAGTCATCTGTCGGCTACAGAGGCCGTGGCTACCCCATCCTTAGCTTGTCACTTGGAGTTTCCCTCAAAGCTAGTTTGCTGCCAACCTCTTCCCACCATTTCAGTGCTGTGACCCTGGTCTGAGGCTTACCCCTCCATGTCTGCACCACCCCACCCTTCTCCGCCCTAACCTCCAGGTCCTGCCATATGCCAACAGATTCCTTTCCATGATGCCACCGAGACAACCCTTTCAGAACTGTTCAGCATTTTCCATTGCTCTTGGGGTAGAACGGTAAGCCCAGGCTCTCTCTTCCTCTCCCTTCCTGTCACTCTCCAGCCTCAGAGGACTCACGACTTGCCAGCCTTCCTCTCCTGGCTTCAGGCCTTGTCTCCCGATACTCTCTATCCTGAGATCTCCCAACCCTTGCTGATCAATCTTCAGGTACCCCTTCTTCAGAGAAGCCCTTCTAGCACCTCCCCAGAGGAATGTGATGACTTGTTCCATTCATACCTTTTAGGGCTTTTGCATTTTCTGAGGACCTCTATGAAGCTTGTGCTCTGGAGACGGTGCCAGGGTCAGATCTGTAGCAGAGAAAGGGGCAAATCACCATTCGTTGCATGCAGACATGAATAAATGAGTGAGTAAATGAATGAATGAGGTCTGTTCTGCTTCCCCAGTTCCTCCGGGGTGGATACTGCCGTGGATTCAGGTATTATTGCATCTCTACCATGAGATGGCCATATTAATGCCCTTGACCCAGCATCCCTCAGAACTCAAGGTAGTCAATGCTGGGTACCAGGCTGAGAAGTAATATACCTTCTCCTTTAATAGGTTTTCTGCCCCCCCCCCCCAATAATAGGTTTTTCCTCTGATGCAGTAAACCAGATCAAGCTGAATTAAAAAGTAAAAGACCAGGTTTATTTGGGCAAAGCACTCCTGGGTGATCCTCCAGCCCCCAGAGATTGAGGCGGGGGTAAGGCAGGCTGGAGAACAATCACATGGCCCATCTAAAGTGGGGCGTTTATGTACCCTGTAGTTGAGGGATGATAACATGTCTGACACAGGCTGGGTTTGTGCCCCAGTATGGCACGCTTTTAGGAAGGGTCTTGAGCAGCTAGCAGCTTCAAGGGAGGAGCCGCCACAACCTCCAGGAATTTAGATCTGGACTTTTTGGAGGTTTTTCTGAGAGGGCAGAGTTTGGAGAGAAAGAGAAATGGGGCTAGACCACTCGTGGAGCCGAGCTGGAGATTCCAGCCGAACATCTTCAGGTCAACGCCACACTCTGTGAACAAGAACCCAGCACTAGTTCCCTTGTGCTGAGGGTTCTCAAAGGCCTTTTGGCCAATCAATGTTGCCTAAACCCGTGCTGAGAACCGGGAAGCCAGAACTAGGAGACTAATTAATATGTAGCTGATATTAATTGGGTCTTTCTCTAGGCAATCCCAATTATCCTATGTAATCCTTATCATGCCCTGGGAGGTAGCTGCTGTTATGACCCACCTCATTATAGCTGGGGAGAGCAATGCGCAGCAAGACTCAGCGGTGGACTCAGCATCCTAGGATGTGAATCTATCTGGCCTGACTCTCCTGAGAGTTGCTCACTCTCCACATCAGCTCAGCATTACGTAACCCCACTCTGCAGACAGAGGCATCTGGGTTCATTTCTGACTCTGGACAGGACAAGTTACTTAAAATCCCATATATGCATATGTTTGTGTGAGTATCTTCCCGTGTGGGGGTGCAGCTTGTGCACATGTATGAACAAGCCAGAGTGTGACATCTCACCTGTTTTTTTGATTTTGGTTTGTTTGTTTGTTTTAACAGGGTCTCTTACTGAACCTGGAGCTCGCTGATCCAGGCTCGATGGCTGATGAGCTCAAGGGGTCATCACCCTGTCTCCACCTCCTTGGCACTGGCACCAGAGTTACAGATGCACACTATCAGCCTGGCTTTTACGTGGATGCTGGGGATCCAAGTCCTCACACTTGTTCAGCAGGCACTTTAGTAAGCCATCCCCAGAACCTACCTAATGACAGCTTACAACTGTCTGTAACTCCAAGATCTGACACCCTCACACAGACATACATGCAGGCAAAACACCAATGTACATAAAATATACATAATTTTTAAGAGTTTTTTGTTTTGTTTTGTTTTGGTTTTTGTTTTGGTTTTTTGTTGTTGTTGTTGTGTTTTTTTTTTTGTTGTTGTTGTTTTGGTTTGGCTTTAAAGAAAGGAAAGGTACATGAAGGGCGCCATGAAGTCCAGGCTCAAGGGCCAGGACTAAGAATACAGCTCAGTGATAGAGTGCTTACTTAGTGCTGTGGGATAATGCTCTTGTACACTGTAAAGATTTGTCATTCAAATTGGTTTAATAAAATGCTGGTTGGCCAGTAGCCAAGCAGGAAGTATAGGCAAGGCAACCAGACTAGAAGAATGCTGGGAAGGAGAAGGGTAGAGTCGGGAGTCACCAGTTAGATGCAGAGGAAGCAAGATGAGGCTGCTGTACTGAGAAAAGGTACCAAGCCATGTGCCTAAACATAGATAAGAATTATGGGTTAATTTAAGTGTAAAATCTAGTTAGTAATAAGCCTGAGCTACCGGCCAAGCATTCATAAGTAATATTAAGCCTCTGAGTCAATTATTTGGGAAGCAGCTGCTAGGTATTTGGGAACAGGCAGGTGGGAGAGAAACATTCCACCTACAACTTAGCACATGTGAGATTCCAGGGAGAAGAGCAATTGGGGGAGGGCTGGTGTGCAGGGACAGAGACTCTGGCTGGGGAGCTTGGCAATGGTTGTGGAACTCACACACCTCTGTGTTTGGCTGTCATGGAGACCATCAGTCCCTGGTAGCCATCAGATGAATTGAAACAGTTCCGAAGTGGCTCATCCACAGTTGTAAACCCCAGAGTCACAGAAGCTAGAGGTTAACCTTGCTGGCAACAGAAGCCAACTGGGCAGGACCACATCTGGCAGCACAGCCCGACCTTTCCTGGCCACAAACCATTTAAAAGATGCTTATAAAGTCCCTGCCTGTGACTACTCAAAACACTTTATACCTGAAAATGGAGTACCACCCAGAGTCGGATACATCCTATATCGAACTTCTTTAAAATCATTACAACACAGGCCTCTGCTCTCAGATATTCCCCCCCTGAGCTATACCCTAACCAAGGCTTTTGGATGAGGGATTGTTTATTACACCCTCTGGCCCATGGCTGGCGTATAATAGGAACTCAATAAATGACTGTCCTTTCTTCTTTTAGGATTACGACATCCTCAAAATCTTTCTTTACAGTCCAGCCCAATGTTTGAAACATCAGTTCTTTTTTAAAAATGATTTGTGTGTGTGTGAGAGTGTGTGTGTGTGCACATGTATGTGCATGCTTGCATGTACCTATTAAATGCTGTGGGATGTCTTTCTGTATGCTGTGAATATGTGTGGCTCCCATTAGATAATAAATAAAGCTGTTTTGACCTATGGCAAGAAAGCTTACAACCAGGCAGGAAATCCAAGCAGAGATACGGAGAGAAGAAGGGTGGAGTTGGGAGAGACGTCAGGCCACTGCCGAAGGAGCAACAAGATGCCAACAGACCGGTAACGCCACAGCCATGTGGCAATATGTAGATAAATAGAAATGGGTTAATTTAAGGTGAAGGAGTTAGCTAGCCAGAAGCTAAAGCCAGGAGCCATACAGTTTGTAAGTAATATAAGCTTCTGAGTGATTATTTTATAAGCGGCTTCAGACCTTAGGACCCGGTGGGACTGGAGAAATTTCCAGCTAAAATTAAGGCCAGAAGAGGGCATCAGTTTCCCTGGAATTGACAGTTGTGAGCCACCTGATGTAGGTGCTGGGACCTAAACAGGTCCTCAACAAGAGCAGCAATTGCTCTTAACAGCTGAGCCATCTTGGGCTGAAGAGATTGCTCAGTGGATAAGAGCACTGGCTGCTCCTACAGAGGACCCAGGTTCAGTTCTCAGCACCTACATGGCAGCTAGCAGCTGAGTCATCTCTCCAGCCCCAACAGCCATTCTTCCCCCCCCCCCAAGCTGAGGACCGAACCCAGGGCCTTGGGCTTGCTAGGCAAGTGCTCTACCACTGAGCTAAATCCCCAACCCCACAACAGCCATTCTTATTCCTCCTTCTGAAGTGTCAGCTCAACTAGCCTTGCCGCACAAGTGAGGAAACTCAGGCACAGGTGGCTCTTTGGTCACAGAGCCTTGTGCCCTGCTGCCTCTCAGAAGCTGAGACCAAGACAATAGCAGGAGGGAAGAAAGGAGATGTTTTCCTGGCAGCACCTACCCACTGGCCAGTCTACTGACCCTGAGGAGCCACTGAGTTGTTAGAGTGACCACCAAGTTTTCAACATCATTCAACATAATTGGAAACACTAGTGCAGGCTTCTTAAATTTGACTTTATTCCAAAGGTGATTTTCTTCTAAGAAACAATCAGGGACACTGTGGGCAGGGATGAGGGACTCTCAGAGAGTCAGGGAAAGCAGGTTCCAACCTGGCAGACAGACTTACAGGCTGCCCTTGCTTTCCTTGCCAAGTAAGGACAATGTTGGCCTTTCATTAACCAGGAAGCTTGGCTTGCAAAATCTCCCTAGGACCATCGCTGGAACCTGGCTCAGGCTGCGTCTATTACAAAGGAAGAGAAAGGCAAGGGCAGTGGCCTGGCGTCTGTTGTTTGCCCCCACACCACTGCTTCTACCCTCCCTGCCCAGGATAGAAACACTGGCTTCCCATCATTAGATTATACATGAAGCCGCCAGAAGCTTCAGAGAAAGAAGTGAGCCCTATCCTGGCCTCTGGTGCTCCTAAAGCAGAAATGCTCCTTACAGCTTCCCACAAAGCGATGAAGTCCCAAAGCCACTGTGGTGGTGAGTGATTGCTGGTGCCTGCAGTTTCTCAGCAAAACAAGAATTAGAGAATTAGAGGCTTGAGAGGCAGCAGTAGGGAGAAGAGACAAGACAGAACCTGCATGGGTCACCGGAAGCCACTGGCCCTTGCAGGCCCCAGTGGGGAAGAATTTTCTTCTTCCACCTTCAAAGTCGGCGACGACAAATGATCAGTGGGCAACCGGGTACTACATCTCTGAACTTAATATGGGGTACATTTGTTCACGCTATCTCTTTATTATGCTAGTGGTTGGACCCATGGCCTTGTGAATACTAAGCATGCACTCTACCACTGAGCTACACCCCAACCCCGGCAGGCTGGTGGTACATGTAGTTGGCCTTGCTTTTTCCTACCTAATCAACTTCACTGGGATGCAATATACATACAATAAAATGTATTTATCGTTAAGGGGACTTTGGTGGTGGTGGGACAGGTCTCATATGGCCCGGGATGGCCTCAAACTTGCTATGTAGTGGATCATGGCCTTGAACTCCTGATCCTCCTGCTTCTGCTTCCTGAGTGCTGGGATTATAGGCGCTGTCAGTCAAAAGGATGACACATGGTGAACAATGCCTTGGGGACTGTGAGAGGGTCCAGGAAAAAAGGCAGAGGGCCTTTCACCTCGGGTGCATTTTGTTCGCTGGGTTGTTCTTGGATGTGATTTCATGCCTCCTGTGACAAACGTTTACATTCAACTTCTAAGATGTATCCATTCTTGTTGGATATCTGCACATAGCTCTAGAGCCCAATCCGGTCTGTGTACCCTGGATCTGGATATGGCTCTCTGCCTTCTCTTTGTGCTTCCCTAGATATAATCTATAGTACATGCTGGGCAATTGTGTTTAAATCAGTCTGTCCTGAGAAAGTTCTGGGAAAGGGCTGCTCTGTTAATATTTAGTATGTGCTTACTAACGTTTATTTACATGTTTTTCTAAACTCAAACAACCTTCCTTGGATCATTGCTTTCTCTGTTACATTCATGTATAAAAGCACACTGAAACTGAAATAAGGTTGTTTACAGCATTAGACTGTAGTCCGCCCCATTCTTTAAGGTCCTCAGATCCCAGGTCCAGCAGACAAGATCTGCACAGGTCGGCTGAAAGGTCTACAGGTATTATTCACTGTTCAGAGCAAATTTAAACTTTATTTTCACTTTGGATACAGAGTATCATGGATCCTAGGTTGGCCCCCGAACTCACTATGTGGCCAAAGATGACTCTGAACTTCTCATCTGCCTCAATCTCCCAAAGTACTGGATTAAAAGTATGTGCCACCATGCTCAGCCTCAGAGTGGAACTTCCAATTAATTTTATTCTCATTACGTTCTTATACCTATATATCAGAATGTAGAACATTTTCTTGACCCTAAGAAGTTCCCTCCAGCTTCTGCAATACACTGGACAGTTTTATGTCAACTCAATACTAGCTAAAGTCATCTGAGAGGAGGGAACTTCAGTTGAGAAAATGCCTCCATAAGATCAAGCTGTAAGCAAGTCTGTAGGGCATTTTATTAATTAGTGATAGATGTGGGAGGACCAGCTCATTGTGGGTGGTGCCATCCCTTGGCTGGTGGTCCTGGGTTCTATAAGAAAGCAGGATAAGAAAGTGATGAGGAGCAAGCCAATAAGCCGCATCCCTCTGTGGCCTCTGCATCAGCTCCTGCCTCCAGCTTTCTGCCCTGCTTGAGTTCCTGCCCTCACTGTTTTCACTGATGAACTGTTTTGTGGAACTGTGAATGAAATAAACCCTTTCCTCCCCAGGTTGCTTTTGGTCCTGGTGTCTCATCACAAGAAGAGTAAGCTAACTAAGACATAGAGTCGAACCCTTTCTCATCCCCACCCCAGGAAGCCAGCCACTCATTTGTTCAGTCACTGTGGTTACTACTGCCCACTTTAGAATGTCATACAAACAGAGCCATGGACTCTTTCATGACCGTTTCTTCCTCTCTTCCCCTTTTTCTCTCTCAATGCTATCATAAATAAGATTTTTTTAATTACATTTATGTGTATGTGTGTGGTCATTTGTGTGCCATGGCACATGTTTGGAGGTGAAAAAAACAGCTTGCAGAGCCGGCTCTCTCTTCCCATTGTGTGGGCTCTGGATACTGAAGCCGTGTCATCAGACTTGGTGGCAGTACCTTTACCTGCTGAGTCATCTTGTTGGCCCTAAACAGGGTTTCTTAAAGCTTCATAAGCCAATCATTTGCCAAATGAAGCTTCTTTTGAATAGCGCCTTTACTTCCTGTGACCTTGCTGAGTTTACCAATTAGTTCTGAGTTGTTACAGAAATTCCTTGCGATTTCATAACAATTACATCATCTGTGACTAAAAAGACTTTTACTTCTCCCTTGCAAATGTTAACAAATTCAGGCCCATTACACAGAAAATCAATATCCAAGAGATTAATGTTGAGGAAGAGACAGCAGGCCTCGCTGAGGATGCTGCTTGTTCAGTTGGAAGCTCCACCTCAGCCCCCCTCCTCCCTCTCCAAACCTTGCCCCTCAGAAAGCCTGCCAGTCAGCGGCTCCTCCCACAGAGCTGCTAAAGACCATGCCTACAGGGTATTCAAGCTCCGTCTATAGATCTGCCACATGATTTCACCTCTTCCCCGAGATCACCAGCTTGATCTGGCTTTATTGCATCAGCAGAGAAACCCTTTACTGTGGATTCAAAATACTTATCACTACTTACCTAGACTAACATCTCCAGACCTCCTTCCAACCTTTGGGAAAGGAGGAGATATTTACATGAGGAACAGGTTAGTGTGGTGATATTGTGTTCCCCAAAATATTGTGTACCTTAATAAACTTATCTGGGGTCAGAGACGGAACAGCCACAATATTAAACAGAGGTTAGGCAGTGGTAGCACACGCCTTTAATCCTAGCATTCCAGAGACAGAAATCCCTCTGGATCTCTGTGAGTTCAAGGCCACATTGGAAACGACCAGGCATGGTGACCCACATCTTTAATCCCAGGGAGTGGTGGTAGAAAGCAGAAAGGTATATAAAGCGTGAGGACCAGAAACTAGAAGCATTTGGCCTGGAGAAGCATTTGGCCTGGTTAAGCATGTGGCTGG